>VDFB02368575.1:0-189793 GCA_007258455.2 Sequoia sempervirens
AACGACTAAGCTGAAAATTGGATGTAGAGTAAACAATTCAGAATTGGAGAGGTGAAAGCAGAAGTAGTACAATGGAAACTCAATAAGTTATGTGAGTAACTAAAATGAAGCTAGAATCTGGTGATAAATTGATTCAGGAAAAGACAACTGAGTCACACAAGTAAGCCGAAGGTAATTGCAGAGAAAAACGAACCAGAGCAGAGGTGTTGTCGTGAGAAAAATATGGTGGTAGTGAAAGAAAAGAAAGGTCTCCCAATTAAAAGCGAAAGCTCTTCGAAACCTCCATTCCAAGATTGTCGGAATCCCCTATGTCTTCTTGGCTCCCATCTTAGCCGTTTCAACTAGTGGCACGATAGGAAGATGGTGGAATACTTTTTCCATGAAAAACTGTCGACAATTCCCATTCTATTTTGTTTTTGAGCCTTACTTTGTTTTTATATTTAGATTGTTGGCTTTAAAATCATATCTTTTATTATTAATTTAATATTTATTAATCTTTTGCAATCTCCTCTAAAGGTGATTATTGATATATATTTAAATTGACTTCCTTAATCAATAATTATATTAAATTACTTATGGCCAAGGTTATGACTTTGAAACACTGTCTTACACCGACTCAAGGTTTGATGACAAAATTGATCCTTGCCAACCACATCCTCTCCCTGATGATAGTTCCCTTTCCCTTCAAGTGTTGTCAATCCTGCAACCACTTGACGAAAAGACTAGGGTTAGACTGTTCACGGCGTGTGTCTATACGTTTAAATATAATATCATCATCATCATATACATTTTCGCATATAAAAGTAAAACATTCACATTTATAGTTGCGACATATAAAACAATTATTTTATCCTCAGTTCCACATTCACATGAAAAGCAGTTACTTGAACCAACATAACGATCATAATTCCATTGCTATGAACATGTTAAATCATAGGGGATGTAACAGTTTCATCCTCCGAGCAACTCCCGAGTTCAAGTACGCCTTCATTGTTCGGCTCCATAGCCTTCCTTCCTTCATTTGCATCTGACTTTCCCCCATTCGATTTTGATCCTAAGGAAGCCAATTCTTCGCTCACAGCTTGGTTCTTCAAATCGATGACATACTTTCTCTTGTTGCTTTCGATCGAGAGTGTGTTCCACTTCCAATTGTGATATGCCTTTGTGGCAATCAACCATACTCTTCTAAGTAATGCATCATACGCCTTCTTTTGCAGTGGGATGATGACAAACTTCAGCAAGAACAATTGTGTCTTGATCGTCACCTTCTACACCATTAGTGTTCCCAATGGCTTGATGCCATGTTGGTTGGTGCCCACCAATTTGAATGTCAGTGGCCAGAGCATAAGCTTCCCGAGACTCTTCCATGTGTCTTCGGGTAGCACGTTGACTCTCGATCCTCCATCGACAATCGTGTTTGTTAAATTCTTTCCTTTGATCTCCATTTGTATGATTGTCAATCTCTTCCTAATGTTTATTGTCAGCAACATTGGGTCGATGACTTGTTCACCCTCCGGTGGAGGTTCTACTACCATCTCCTTCCTTTGGCCTTCTTGTTGTTGGCATTGTTCATCACCGACTACGTTCGTGATTGTCATTCCTAGTTGTGGCATAGTCTAGAGAAGGTCGGTCACTTTGATGGGTATCATGGTCTGTAGTAACTATCGTACGATATTCTTTTCCGACTCCGACCACCACGAGGCACTTGGAATCTTCTAATGGGTTCTTCGTTCCTTCACCATCACCTGTTCCACTTCTGCATTGGCTTCCTTCATTCATTGCTTTTCCCTACGTGGGTCGAGGTAGGTGGCTTTCTTTGTTTGTGCTCTAGTGATCGTTAGTACCTCTTCATTCTAATCTTCCACCTCTAGCATATTTATACCTTTCTGCTTCGGGTAGTCGATATCTTCATGAATTGCCCGGTCCACAACACTTACAAAGTCTTCCTCCCATACCTTGATTATTTTGGCATTCCCTGGCGAAGTGACCCCATTCATTGCACTTTCAGCATTGAATCATAGGTCTTCCTTTGTTGTTGTGCTATATTTTTCTTCTCAGACATATGTTGTTTCGGTAACCTCTAGGGGATGCATTGCTATTGTGTTGGGGCTTCGATGGTGTGGTTGGCAGGGTTGATTGTTCTCCTTGTGTAAAGAGCACTTGCATGCTTCTTGTTTTCATGTTGTATGGGCATTCCTTGATGGAATGTCCTATCACTTGGCAAATATCGCAGAATAGCTTTTTCGAGCAATTTGCCTTCGTGTGACCTTTCCCCTTGCAATCAATGCACTACAATTCTTAGGTTTCTCTTGTACTCTCATTCTCAGCCTTCAACTCCATCATTCTCATCATGTCTTTCCTTAGCGCTTGGACGGTCTTTTACTCACCCTCGTTGTTGTCGTTTGTACTCTCATCGTCCATCTTCCTCTTTCCACGAGAGGATGTTTTGTTTTCACTTTCTATATCCATTGCCCGATTGTACGCTTCGACATACAATGGAGGTACGACTTTCATCTTTTTCCTCAACAAGGGGAGTAACCCTTCGATGAACCATCATTTCCTCAAATCGTCGGTTGGCTGAGTCTCCAATTTCACTAGCAACTCCTTGCGCCTACAATTATAGGCTCGTATGTTTTCATGCTTTCCCTGCTTCGTGTTGTAAATCGGCTATGATCTCATTGTCATCTCTTAGGAGCTTGAGTTCTTCCCCAAATGCTCTCCTCAATGTTCTCCATGAAACTTTTTGTGCCGCTTTGAGTTCAGTGTACCAATCTATGGATATGCCTCTCAGTGTTGCTGGGAAGGCTCTCAACCATAAATCCATGTCGTCCTGCCCATTCGGTATCCATATTGTCTCACATGTCTTGCAATGACGTATTGGATCCTCTGAACCATTCCCTGTGAACTTTGGCAGCTTCTACCTTTCCACACTTGGACTAGCTAGCGGAGTTACCAGTTTTCTCCCCCGATGTCCTCCCTGTGTGTTGGACATGATTGGACTATCTCTCCCAAAACGTTTTGGTGCATCTCTTGCACTCTCGTCCATGTATGGGTCTTCCACACGCCCCCTCTCAGTGTCGTCTGCACTTCGAGTCTCATGGGGTTCGTCCCTATACTCCCTCCATCCAAGGGTCTTTGGCTCAGATCGTCCAATTCTCGGTTCTTCGTCGCCCGATATGGACAACTCTCAAATGCAACGTATGCTATTTTCAAGTTCTCTTGTTAATTCATTTACATCATTTTTATATTTTTCTCTGTCTGTTACAAATGATGTCTTGCAAGTGTCTTGGTTTTGGTCGTCATCAAGGTTTTTGTTCAATTTGGTAACGTCTTGGTTTATTTCATTAAAGTCTTAGTTTGCTTCTTCAACGATTCGTTTCAATCTTCTTCCGTGGTCTTCTTATTCTTTTAATCTCAATGATCTTTGTAGTCGTTCTTCGAGTGTTTCTTGCCCACTTGGTGTTCGATTTTTATCCTTATTAGGTCATACGAGCATTAATGTCAAGAGTACACCTACGACTAGTGTCACGTTTTTCCTCCTCCCATTTGCTTCTTTCCTCATATTGTTGCAGTATTTGTTGCCTTCGTCATTCTTGGTCGTTCTCGGCCCAAAGGTCTTGCAGTATGATATAGTGACGGGCGATCAACCTCGGTAGTCAATTGAGGAGATGGTTGACCTCTGGGTTGACGTGCAGTCTATCCCAGATGACCAATTTAGGGATCTCTCGCCTGAGATCCTCCCTTCGTACGTGATCCCTCAACGAGATGTCCCACAGGTTTACCAGATCCTCCATCAGCGCGTCTTCCCTATCTTCGTTTGCTTGCATCGACTCTTCGGTCGGCTTACCCATTACGACACCATTCTCCCATTAGGGTGATTTTACTAGGTTCACTTAGGCAACAACACCAAATGTTTACTCTCTAAGTGGTCTAACAAAGGAACATGGAGTAAACTAGAATGTACAATAATAATTACAAAGCATATCATTTACACACAATAATTGCATAGAATAGAGTATTGCATTCATTCATCAAGTATATCAGCAATTGCATCACAATGTCATAATGTCATCATAACAATATCATAGTGTCCCAACTACAATGAACCCAAGTACATATAGTCACCGGCGGTGGTTGAGAAACCAACCGTCACGACTCCCCATTACAACTAATCCAACTAGTCTGGGACTTAATTTCCCAAAACATGTAACGTAAAGTATATGAAATATTTGCTGCCTAACTATAGTTTTATTTAATTACAATACTTGGCCGACTAATAACACTCTCAACCGAGTACAGGAGATACTCAACACAAACCCACCAACTGTCATTTAGGATCATTTGCTTAACCTTGGTTTCCCTTTCAGTGCTAGATTGCCTCCATACGGACCAATTAGGGCTGATGACCATATTAGAGAGTGCTTCACAAACCTTCACAAGTCATCTCAACACAATTGTGTTGGAGGCAAAATGGGTCTTAGCAACCTGTTTGAAAATCAAAATAAAATAGATTTTTAGTTTACAAAAATTTAAATTTAAAATTTAAAATATTACTAAAGTCAAACATGTTTATTATATAACTTACCTTCAACAGCTCCAATTTTGAGAAGGATCTAAATATGCCTTCTGACATATGGTGGTTGGTGACGAACATTTGGATGTCTTCAGCCTTAGCATACACCTATTTGGTCCACTCAATTTGGTTCCAATTTTTTGTAGCATTAGGTTGAGGGAGTGGACAGCACAAGGTGTCCAAAAAATGTGTGAATGCCTCTCCTCAACCAATAACCCAGCAGCCCTACAATTTTTTGCATTGTCAGTTGCAACTTGCATAACATTTTGATGGCCCACTTCTTCAATAGCTTGACAAAGGATGTTAGCAATAAATGCACCATCCTTCACCTCTTCTTCACAATCCCTTGCTCTCAAAAACATTGCCCCTTTAGGGGACACTGCAATAACATTGATCAATGGGCAAATTTTTGTATCTTTCCATCCATCAGAAACGATGGTCACCCCTATTTCAATCCACGAATCCCTTATGGGCTTCAAAGAGTCTTCTACATATTTCACCTCTTTATCTAATAAGGTGCAACACACCTTCTCAAAACTTGGACCCTTATACCCCTTTGGAGCCTCATTAATAGATTTCACCATTTTTTGCCAATATGGTGAGCAAACAACGTTGAATGCCAATCCATTGGCATAGACATATCTTGCTATGTCTTGATCGGCAATCTCTCTATCCTCATTCTGAAATGAAGTTTCCAACGGTCCCTTTGATCTTTTATTTGTAGAGGGCACAATTCGCTCTTGAGGTATGGACATAAATGGATGGCTCTCTGTAGGTGGAAAATGAGAAGGCAGTGTAGGGGGCTTCATCCCTCGAGATCCTTTCTTTATCAAAGGATGACTTGATTTATTACGGCTTGCTGCTTGGTCTGCTCTTTCTTGCTCATCAATATATGCCAATATTTGTGCTTCTGGAATGCCCTTTTTATTTGCACCTGGACAAGCTTTGATGCTTGTTTCAGGGATCTTGCACAAGTGCCCTTTCACTTGACTGTATGAGCTCGAATATTAAACATTGCAATGACTACAAATCCAAACATATACTCCACCACCTGGAAGTTGTTGAACCATTTCAACATATTTCTAAAGGGAAGAGTTTGGGTCTGTTTTGAAATGAGATTGGTTTGAGGAGCTAGAACTGGTTGCCATTGTAATACCTAAGGCACAACACATTCCATTTATTCAAAATTTCAAAGTATTGAAACTCAATAACTTAATTCATTTCAAAAAATTGAACATGCGTTATAGACACCTAGAAGAATGAAAACAAAACAAAAACTTAAAAACAAAACAAGAGTTAATTTGTAAAACAGAAAATGTAGAAAAAAAAACCAAAAAACTTCAAAAAACCTACCTCTTTTGAAGAAATCTTCCCCTATGATCTTCTTGGCAACGAACGAACACTTGCAAGTGCTTAGGAATAGCACAACAACCAACTTCGAATGATCAATGATCAATCTTCAACTCTATTCGTGCTTGTGCAAGCAAGAAAAAAAGTCCAGCAATGGAGGCAAAAAATCTTGTTTTTCATTCACAAATTGATAAATGAGTATATGCTTTTGCCTATTCGATGTGTTAGGAGGCATGAATTAGGGTTGGAGGAGTATTTTAATGTTTAAAAGCCACAAAACAAGTCAAAAAAATAAAAAACTTTGCAAAAAGTCAAAGCAAAATGCAGACTAGGCGTGATTTATCCTGAGTTCAAACCAAGTTTGCCACGATCCGGCAGGACTGGACCCACAAACTGTGATCCGAACCCTGTCTGGACCCACAATCTGTGGGGCAAACCCTGTCTAAACCCAGACCTCGGACCCAGGCCAGACCGGACCCGGACCTCAGACCTGACCCAGACCTGCACTCTGCCAGCAGCGAACTGGTAACATAGATTAGAGAATCAACAAAGCCATCTCATGCAGTAGAATTCATAGCATCTACTTTAGCCCCTCCTCAATCAAAGGCATCTTCCTGCTTTTGCCTTCCCCTTATAGTTCTTGAGTCATGTAATAGAGCCTTTGTCAACAAGGACACAAAATGTTTAGTGAAAGGGATAGATGTCAATTAATTTGTAATCATTATTATGAGTAAAGCAATTAATAGTTGAATGTAATTTTGTATAATTGCATGTATCAGCATGTGTACTGTACTTAATTATTTTTTGTTAGTGTAATTGGTACCTTGACACTTGTGATATGACAAACACACCTCTTGGTAGACTAACCTATATGTTGAATGATAAAGGTGTGGAGACATATCGTCGTATTCTCCCTAGACTATAGCAAGTTGACTACGTTATCAGGTACTGCCTCAAAGGCCCCCATAGCCATATCAGTATGGTTCTAGTATTGGTGTTGTTCCATCTACCTCCTAGATCTATACCAAATTCTTCTATTATTCCAGGTCTTCCTCAGATACAACATAATCATATCAAGATGTTTTAAGTAGGACTTAAGGTCCACAGTCCACACCCAACTATCAAACTAAATCCATTTTTAATAAGAACATACAAAAAAAAATTAAACACTCAACTAAAATATCACTATTTGTATTTCATCTAATTCTAAGAAATTAATTGTCCTTTTCAATGCTCTGAGTGAAGAGAAATATGATGATTTGTTCATGTATTACTTGAATCCAAATATGTCAATATGACTATTTCCTATTTTTCTAGTTTCAACCAATAATATAAACCTATACAATATATTATGTCATGACTCTAAATTTTGAGTTATAAATTTATCAATTCTATTTTGTCATTTTTGTTTATTTTATGCATATGACATTAAAACTATGGCTAATCTTTATTACATTTTTATGTGGATTTTCCAAAGCTGCACTGGACTGTACGTCCAAAAAAGGGAGAACTCTCATACTTGTACCAATATCTTAGCTAGTTGATATATGAAACTTATATTGATAAAGTTGCAGAAATCTCACTTTCATCGGTGCAGTCTTTGGTGTGTTATTTCTATTATAATTACTGTGTTGTTGTGGGCTTTGTTGATATGGCTAGTGTGCTTTATTAAATCAAAATGTTTTTCATAGACATGGGCTTATTGCATTTTCTTAAAATTTTGTAATGAACCTGTGTCATATTTTCTTAGAAGCTTCCTTGTACAGACACTGATAATGAAGGTTCTGAACACATTGGAATAACAACACTTATATTGTTGATTATGCATGGCCACTGATAACTTCTACACAGAAAACCTTGGATTTCTGAAAGTTGAAGAAAGAGATTACATATTGAATTATACTATTACAATGGTTGACGAATACGAAGAAGCTCATTTTCCATGATTGGAAACATGGAAGCTACATTGTAACTTTCTGTAAAGGATAGTGACATGATATCAAACCTGTTGACTTTTAGAAAGGAGGAATTTTCCAAATCAAATCAATCAAATAACTACATAATAGAAACACATGGATGTCTTCAGCTCACCAAGTCGAAAGAAGTATGAAAGCAAGGGATTTGTGAAACAAATGTCCTCTGCTGTAAGAGTCCAGCGAGCTCGTTTCCAATCCATAACAGGTGAACCCTTAAACCCCCACATAAGTGGATCATCCAACCTAGAAATAATATCAATGAAGCTATCATTTAGGAGATAATTCATTGCAAATCAAAGTGAAATTATAAGATCCTTGAAAACAATATAACTGGTATAATAACTAGGCAGTAGCATCATAAGACATTCAAAATAAAAACTAATAAACATTACAGTCAAATTATTTAAACATGCATCTACAAGGATTTTATCTAGTTCTTTTCTTTAGTATTATGATGTCTACCCGTTACAGATACATGCCAGTTCTTTGTATCCAAACATGCACAATGAAAAGTTGAACAGAAATAAAAAAATTTACAGAAAGCAGGGTATTGTAATGATTCTTTAAAAACCAGTATAAATACATATAAATGTATATGCATACACATATATGATATATATAGATAACTCAAAGAATAGTAGGAGGATTGACTACTCACAGACAGTATTAAGCTTTGCAGGGTTTTGATGAACAAGTATCCTCGTATCAAAAATCATGTCTCTTATACTATTACAAGCTTTCGAAAATATTCCACATAGTAAAACATTATTATTCACTGGAATTTCATTTCTTTGTTTGATATAATGTTATCTGAGAACGAGTAACATGATAAAGAAAGAAACCCTGATAAGGTAGAAAGTACTACAAAAGCTTTCACAATTTATGTCAGACTGGCTCCGACATTTTAGTTCAGATAAAATACCTCTGAAGTAGATGCATAACAGTCGAACCCAACGAGACTTTCATTAGTCTAACTTTTAAGCACCATAGATCAATAGTGCTTGCGTACCCTATTCAAAGCTCTAACCTTTTAAGCATTAATTCCAATCATTGACTGGCTGACCTACTTCTTTGTAAACAACTAACTCCATAGTACACTCTAGACTCTACACATTAATTCTAACAAAGAATTAATGATACAACATGTAGGCTCATTCATTTATTAGACAAAACTAATCTTGGCAGCATTCTCAGTTCTTTTTAAATTAAGCTAATCTTCTCTCATTTGCTTCCTATTTCTCTCTGAATTCTGTCAAGCATTTTTGTTCAGATAAGCTAAACTAAATTTGACCTTACTTTCCACTTTGTCTCTGTTTTTCTGACCTATTTTTAAGACTACGAGTCTTTTAGGTAAATTGATCTACCTGAAAAGATTTTACATATATTGTTCTGGCTGAAGCGTTACTAAAACAAACAAAACTAAGAACTCATTTCCAGCCAAAAAGAGTTTGCTCCAAATGGAATGTAACAGCTCTCCAAGTTCAGGTTACAAAGATAATATTATTTTGCAATTCAGCACATAATCAAAAATCAAATGAAAGTAAGCTTTATCCCTAGTGTGCTCTAAGTCTGAAGTCCATGTCATCATGTTACAAACTTACAAGTAACCATAACACGAAACGTGGTGAAGAGGTTTAATGCTGTAGCATATGGAAGAACATTTATAGAAAATATACAATAAGTAAAAGGCACACTCAAGAACATAAGGAACATTAAACTACACGATATTGCATATAACTGGCCTTAAAAGGGTCATAAATGGTTCTATATTACATAACAGCAAAATATGGCTAGGCTTAAACAGTATACACACCTTGCAACTCTCGAGACAAGAAAATGCAGATATCCTAGACTATTGTTTATGGTAGATATGCCTCAGCATGCCATCAATGCCTATCAACCACTTTTGACATAAAGTAGTACTACTCTGTATGATCAAAACAATGTCTCATATCGAGGTGATTATTACTGGGACAACAACAAAAAACTTAAAAATGCATTACAAATTGCAACATCAATATAGGCATCCCATCTTGGAAATATTCTGCCAACTCAGTGGAGAGTTTATCCCCTATTTGTAGTTAACCTCGGCACATCAACTTTTATCGAACCAAGCTTTCACAGTCCAGTTTCAAATGCCTCAAAATCTGAAGTGATAAAAATCATCAACTAGAGAGCAACACCTATACACATTTTATATTCTCTCCAAATGTTAAACAGGCTTGGGCTAGCTTCTCTGCAGCAGGCTTTGCCCTGTTGGAAATGTGTTGTATATTTTTCATGATTTACATTTATTTAGACTGTACATGCAGAATGGGGTGACAACCCCGGGCCATTTCAGGGGTCTAGCGAGTGTGAGCCCCAGCTGGGGATCACGGGGGTGGATAACCCCCAGCGGGGTTTGAGGCAGCACCACAAGAAAAAACTTTGGGTCTTTTGTATGGGTTGTCTGCAGGGCCCATGGTATTGTGAAACTACTTAGGCAGTTACCTATTGTGCCTATATATACTTGCACATGCATTAGGGTAAAGCAGAACTTTTAACTACATTATTGTATTGTAAATGGTTAAGTTGAAGCAATAAGAAAGGTGGTCACTGCAGGGTTTTTAACCCAAAAGAGTTTTCCTAGGTGAAATCAAGTGTATTCTGTGTGCTATTTTTCTTTTTCTGTTATAGCTTAAAGATTCTATTAGTACTGCTTCTCTTTTATAATTTTATTGGGTTATTTTCTCTTCATGACCAAGGATGGAAATAGTTCAAACCTTACATTGACCCAGACCATAGTCACACTTGCCTGGGAGAACACTAAACCCAAACCCCTATTAATATGCTCCTAAATTCCTAATAATCTGTGATGCAGGGTTTGTACCCGCAGGCCTCGAACCTGGTCCGGGTACGAACCTGGTACGGGTTCGCCTATGGGTTCGCGCTGGGTGTGCACAGGGTGCGCGCCCAGCCCTGTGGGTTCGCCCGCGAACCTAGTCCGAGTACGAACCTAGTACGGGTTCGCCTGTGGGTACGTTCTGGGTGCGCACCCTGTGCGCACCTAGCGCAAACCCAAGCGAATGGTTTGCGGACCCGAGAGTACCAGCCACGTACCTGGGCGTACCTAGGAGAACCCACGGCCCAGCACTTAAAAAGTGGGCCCAAAGTTTAATAAAATACAATTATTTTATTATTATTTTATCTCCTAACTGTAAAACGACCCAATATGAGGCCTTTCAACACTAAAACATTTCATTTTTACCTCTCATTTTGCTCTCACCATATTTTCTCTCCATCTTGGCATTTTGAAGGGAGGTGATTGCATTTGAAGGAGATCAATTGTGGAGTGCCAAATAGCTTCTACAAAGGAGATTTAAGTGTTTAAGGTATGCATTTAAACCCTATTCTTTAGTTTTTTGATGAATTTTTTCAAGTTTCTTAGTTTTTGATGGATTTTTTCAAGTTTGTGAAGAAGTTTTTAAGTATGTTTTTTTTTTTCATTTTTTTTATAGATTGCAACACTGGCCAGTAGTCAAAGTTTAGTGGGTGGGGAGGGAAGTCAAAAGTTCAAAATTGATAAAGGATCTCCTTTATGGAGACATACCATAAGAATTTCACAAATTCCTAGAGGTGGGGGGGTTGTTTGGAAGTGTAATTTTTGCAATGCACAATATAATAGCTCCTATTACCGAGTGAAACTTCATTTTATGGGCCCTGGTGGTAAAGGGATTAATATGTGTGAGGGCCCAGATAAGAAGAGGTTGTCTGCTGTACAAATGGCAGCATTTATAAAAGAACAAGAAGATGCTGACAAATTGGTTGCAAGAGGAAAACAAAGTGGTTATAGTTCCGGAAAGAAAAAAACAAGTACAACATTACCCGCTCAGACAGTTAGGCCCTCTAGACATCCCTTCTTGTCTATGCCCTCTACAGAAGAAGAAGATGAAGAACCACAAATCGCCACCCGCAAGAAAGGTCCATTGGAGAAGGCATTTAAAATGGAGGAAAGAGATGTTGCTGAAGAAAAAATTGCACGTTGCCTCTATGCCAATGGTCTTCCATTCAACTTGGTGAGATCACCATGTTGGCGGGACATGGTGTCAACAATAAATAGTGCACCTCCTGGTTTCACAAGTCCTGGGTACGAAAAGGTGCATACCACCTTATTGCAAAAAGAGAAGAAATCTATAGAGGCCCAACTGAAACCAATTAGAGATTCTTGGGTTGAAACAAGTGTATCTATTGTGAAACCCAAAGGCCCAACTGAAACCAATTAGAGATTATTGCAGTTATATGGATAATCCCGGTATACATGGATTGGTGTGGCTAGCTTTATTATCAAGCTTTTTCATGAGAATAAAACCCAAAGGGTACAAAATTGAAAAATATATATAAGGTAGAGTAAAAATTCCCTTTGCTCCTGCAAAGATGATCTCATATGCTGAGGAGCCTTGTCACTGCTAATATGATTCAAACCATGATATGGGTTTTTTTTCTGTCCGGACAAAGTTCACATGGAAAAGACTACTGAACTAGTTTTTACAGTGCAGTTCTCAATGAGACATTTGAAATAAAAAAACAGGAATATTGGACTTCTGAGCATAAAAAACAGAGTGGCTAGTGTTGGTAATAAGCCAAACCCAGACCAAAGATGCGCTGGTCCTATAGGAGCAGTAGCTCGGTTGGTAGAACACTCCAGCAGCAAATGGAAGGTCCTAGGTTCAAGTCCTAGCTGGTCCATGAAAAGTTCAACATGGTATCAGAGTCAGGCCAGGCTAGGAGCCCCAAGCACCTAACGTGGCTTAAGGGGGTTGTTGGTAATAAGCCAAACCCGAACCATGGTCCTATAGGGGCCAAGCTCAGTTGGTAAAGCACTCCAGCCGCAAATGGCAGGTCCTAGATTCAAATCCTAGCTGGTCCATGAAAATCTCAGCAGCTAGTCCCTTGACCAGAGATTTTGAGTGGTCAATGAAAATTGGGAGCTGAAAGTTTGCAGTACCCATTCAGACTTTACAGGGATCTGTTTAGCCTGTTGGCAGCTCTATTTAGAGACTTTCAAACTTTTAGATGCATCATCCTGACAAAATGTAGCGGAGAGGTGGAAATTTCATTTTGTGATAGAGTCATATTACAATTTGCTCTGAAATTTTCTAACCAGTACCTACCATGATAATTACACTATAACCCTCAATGGGACCATGAGCTGACAATATATTACTGATAAGATGTCAGTATTAACCAGGCTTCAAATTGATGTTTTTGCTTTACAATTTATTTCTAATGTGATCCCATTTACGACATGGATTTAATCTTTCGCCAGATATGATACAGGTTTTATAAGGATTTTTTTGGTTGCTGTTACAATGTATCGTTATTACTAATATTTCCCAAACTATGACATGCATCTTTGACCATAAACCAGACATGGCACGGATCTTATATGGTATTCCGAATATCACTGAATACCATGATATATATTTTATGAGCTTGAGCTAGACTTGATATAGATTTAATATGGGTTTCGTTTTGCTGTTGCAAGTATTACTACTATGACTCAAATCATGATATGGGTATTTGAGCTCGAACTAGACATGTCATCGGTTTTATGGGGGGTTGTTATTGCAATTTGCTGAAATCGTGATAAAGGCAGCGACATAGGTTCTTAAGCTTGAACATGATATAGACTATTGTTGTTTTCCAAATTAAGCTTTTGCAATGTGCTTCTTTGCTCTTTATATTAACAGAAGAGAGCATGATTGTGTCTTACTGGATATAACAGAAAGCTGATAAGAGATGGGAGTAAACATACGTGGACATGTGATTACTGACGGTAATAAGAGGAGTGCCAGAAGGCCTGGATTTGATGAGGTGAAGAAGGGTGTCTGTATTGTGCACTTGGGTGTTGTTGAGGAAGGATGTAACGAGCTTGGTAAATGCGCCACCTGCACTCATCACTATTCTGCGAGGAATGCCTCTCAGATGTGTGTCCTTTGCAGCCCACTCCATTTGCTCCTCTTTCGAATCCTCTGGTCCAAGTCAATCTTCTCCAAGCATGTTAAACTGTACAACTAAAGTGCGTTTTGAACTTCGACATCCAATTGGATGTGTCTTTCGCCTATCAAAGAAATTAAATACAATTAAATACCTAGTTTTATTTATACTATGAGATTTGTGGTTGCCAATAGTTTTACTTGCCGAAAAAACGATGAATAGGTTGGAATTTTTGCTTGCCGGACAAGACACTTTTTTTACCCTACCTAGATTTGTTTTTCTAGGTATAAACAGTAACCTCTACACAATTTCACTTATCTGATTTAAGTTAAAAAAAACCCCAGACCCACAAGTGTATCAATTCGAAAAAAAATAAAAGAGAGATTATTGTTTGGTTTAATTTTTTTATTTGTATTCTTAGTTGTTTATTTATTTATTGGGGATTAGATTTTATTATTTTATCTATAGTATAATAGTCTAGTATTCAATTGGCGTATTTTTTTATAAGAGTTGCATTCATTTTCAATTTGAGTTAAATATGATTCATATTTTTTTAGAGATCTAGATTTGACTATATTATTTATTTTCTTAGTTATATGTTAAGCTCATAAGTAACCCTAACCTGGTGTAGGGTTGCCCGTATGGTCTTAACCCCTGTTTTCTAAAATCATTTTAATTATGGGCCTAAGCCAACTCAATCCCAACTAGCCATCATCAACCAACTCAAGTGTAAAATATTGACAAATTTGAATGTCGAGATGTTGTATAAAAGGATAAAGCCCTAGGTCATAACATCAGCATCTACATTCATAATTATAGATATCTAGGTAGTTGCATTTTGCTTGGTGTGTCTTCAATCATTTCAAACATTATTGATGTTAAGATATTGTGATATGAAATTACAATCCTAATGTATAATGCCAAGTCTCCAACTTTCTTGGAATGGATAACTTGGACGACAATTAGGAGTTGAGGAACGCGATTATTCTACCCACAAAAATGCATGTTAGAGACATGCTAACATTAAAAAAAATGTATTATTACATAAAACATACACAACATGGTAGTTGTAGGGTTCGCCAAGATGGGGATAAGATGATGAATTGGCTAATAGGATGAAACATTTTAGTAATGAAAATGTGTAGTAAACACCATCATTACCAAGTGTTTCTCGTGTTTTGTTTGAATACCATCAGCATTGTGGGTGAGAGTTTTATTTCCATAAATGTTATCGATGTATTATATTGGTGTTGTCTTCCACAACAAGCCATCGATTTTTGGCATAGACTGCATTCAAAGTCTGTGGAAGTTGACGTGGGTAAATTTGTTGCAATCTAAACTATAATAATTGTTTTTTTTTATAAGATTGTGTTTAAAATTGAAAATGCACAAATTAATTGTAGGTTGGAAAACATTGTGCGTTGTGAATTATATCATTCTGCTTGTTCAAAGGTAAAGGGTGCAGAGCACTAAGAGGAGTTGCAAGGAGGATACATCAAACAAACAAAATTAAGGTGACGGGCGAGCAACCAATTGGGTTGTTATGTGTATGGGGTTTTAAAACAATATGTGGGTTGCAGGTTGTAAAACACTCATTGTTATGCAACCTGAAATTTTATAGATAGTGTAAATGTAATGCAAAACTGTTGTTATTTACATAGTATGAATGTAATGAAAGTCACCTTCCAAATTTTTTAATATTGTTAGTTAGAGTGAAAATTGCATTTCAATTTCTTCGTATGATTGAAAAAAGAAGATTGCTTACACGAGATAATGTAATAAATTCTAAAACATTAACTATATGTAACATGTTTCCTCGGTCGAGGATGTAAACCATGGTGTGATTTGGAAACCTTGTTAAAATGTAGGTTAGAAAACATGTAGGGTTTTAAAATAGTATGTGGGTTGCAGGTTGCAAAACACTCAATGTTATGCAACATGCAACTTTATAGATAGCATGAATGTAATGAAAAGTTGTTATTTACACAATATGAATGTAATAAAATTCACCTTGATTTTTTTTAAATGCTAGTTACATTGAAAATTGCATTTCAATTTGTTCATATGGTTGAAAAAAATGCTTGCTTACACCAAACAATGCAATATTTTTGGAACTTTAACTATTTGTAACATGTTTCCTCAATGGAGGATGTAAACCATGATGTGTTATTGGAAACCTTGTTAAAATGTAGGTTAGAAAACACATAGCGTTTTAAAATAGTATGTGGGTTGCAAGTTGCAAAACACTCAATGTTATGCAACTTGCAATATTATAGACAACATGAATGTAATAAAAATATGTTGTTATTTACACAATTTGAATGTAATAAAATTCACCTTCAAAAATTATTAAAATTGTTTTGTTAAAGTGAAAATTGCATTTTATTTTCTTCATATGATTGAAAAAGAATGCTTGCTTACACTAGGTAATGCAAAATATTTAGGAACTTTAACTATCAGTAACACTTATCCTCAGTGGAGGTTGCAAACCATGGTGTGTTTTGGAAACCTTGTTAAAATGCAAGTTAGAAAGCATGTAGGCTTTTAAAACAATATGTGGGTTGTAGGTTGCAAAACACCATGTGTTATGCAATTTTTGTAATTTTATAGACAATATTAGTGTAATTAAAAGTTGTTATTTGTGACACACTATGAATGTAATGAAAGTCACTTTGATTTTTTTTAAATGTTAGTTACAATGAAAACTGCATTTCAATTTCTGCACATGATTTAAAAAAATGCTTGCTTACACTAAATAATGCAACAAATTTTGGAACTTTAACTGTTTGTAACATGTTTCCGCGGTCGAGGATGTAAACCACAGTGTGATTTGGAAACCTTGTTAAAATGCAAGTTAGATAACATGTAGGGTTTTAAAACAGTATGTGGGTTACAAGTTGGAAAACACTATGTTTTATGCAACCTACAACACTATAGACAGTATGAATGTAATGAAAGTCACCTTGAATTTTTTTTTAAATGTTAGTTATAGTAAAAATTGCATCTCAATTTCTTCATAGGATCGAAAAAAAATGCTTGCTTACACTATATAATGCAATAAAATTTAGAACATTATGTTAGATACACAAGACAATTAAGAGGGGGGTGAATCAGTTGTATATTAAAACATTAAAACCCTCATTAACATTCAGATCTATATTAGCCCTTAAACCCTTAACAACCATTAAACCCTTATCATGCATTAGTAGAATGTAAACATATGAAACAGTAATGCAAACACATCCAAACACATAAGAACAATAGATTTATGTGGAAAACCTAAGAAGGGAAAAACCATTGTGAGAATTAGCTCACAATATAAAGTAATGGCAACATTGAATAAATAGGCTCACTGCCCAAAAGAAAGAAGGGATCATTGTCAAAGGACTCACTGTCTAGAAGAAAGAAGATAGAAGAAGGGGTGGCTCACTACCAATTTGAACTGCTAACAATCCATCTCTCTTATGTCAAAGGTACAGTTCCACTAAAGCACAAACAACTCATCCAACAAACTAAAATATAGACACCTTTTGCTCACTACATCTAGGAGTCATAGGCATTAAATATCACACTGAGACCACCACACTTGATCACTTTCACATCTTTCACATCACACACCTTCTTTCCTTAATCCACACAACAATTCACCTTGTATTTATACCATTCGCGAACTAAAACAATCTCAATTAGATCGACCTTAAGGAAACGTATGCACCTCAACCGTGCAACATCAAATAGGTTAGCACCAAACACTTCCAAGGTGTAAAGAAGTGAAGGAAGACCACACCAAAACTTAATTGGGACCCAAATCTACACTAACATGCTTCTCAACACTTCCAAAAACAACAATCATCCATAATTAGTGCTAGCACACTAGGTCAGCCAAACCTGCACTAACACTAGCAAGCAACCACAAACATGCCTCTCCAAGTCTAAAAAAATCTCGCGGACTACATAACAACATTCCAAAATATCTTAGAATATTCCACATCATCAAAATGTTTTCCACTACTATTGCAACCACCTGAAACTTAAGAACACCTTCATTTTATGCAACTAGACATTGTGGCACAAATATCCAAAACACCAAACAACCTTGTGGAACACCACAACACCTAAAAATTCAAGAGAAGGTAGATACAAAATATATAAGCATGTTCCCATATCTACAAGATAAGAACCTTCACTACAAAGAAATGTGGAGTAATCTCGTTTCTCCCATACAGCCTGTTTCACCAGACAAACATATTGTCAAACACATATTCCATTGTAGAATGATCTAGAACTTGAAACTCTAGATATAGAACCTTTGAAAACATCTAATCATCATATCCAAACCACACAGGCATATCTTCAACCATGAAAAAATATGGAGTAGAACATTGAACACCACTATGTCACACTGAACTCTCTTTTATTCAAATTTTCTCAAAAGCACTTGGAAACCAAGTGAACCAACTACATAAATAAACACTACTAATATCTCTCCAACACATCGACAACATATGAAACATCTCTCATCAACTATAACACATCCAACTATGTATCCTTGAAGCACAACTTCTACAACCATACTGAAGCAAGACATCAATGACAACACCAACAACATTGTGTTGACATCAATACCAACAACTCTAGCTTCCAACAATGCTAATGTTAGGGGTTAACATCATCAACACCAACATCATTCCAACACTCTTCATACAATGGTTTGACACCAATGACAACACCCAAACAACTCAATTTTCCAATAATCTCGTCCTTTGTCATTGATTGCAACACCAATTCTAAAAAATCATCAACAACAAAAGCAACCAACAACAAATTTGTAATAAGCAGCACTCCCCCTGATTGGGGAAACTTGTTACTCTTCATACTTTCTCTTTACAAACTTCTTTTCTTGCAACACCCGCTCTCTCCCCCTTTGTTCAAACAATACTTTTACATACACTATACTAACTCTCTCGATGTTTTTCAAATTCTCTCTCTCCCTTTGAGGGCCATTGACTCATCCAACTCTCTTTCCTATATTAAAATTTTTTTTCTCTCCCCCTTTGACAACATTCAAAGGTTGACACCTGCACCTTTCACACATTATCTACATACACCACTTGCAACACCAACAAGCAACTGCACTACACTTCATTGCACTTGCTTTTCTTATACACTCTCCCCCTTAGAGGCATAAAATATGCTCCATATAACTTCACAAACCAGCAATACTACTACCTACTCCTGTTGAGATGTAGCCTTCATCAGTCTAAAATAAAAGAATAAATCTTGAATTGCTCCATCGAACTGATGCACACTCTTATGCATCTAGCTGAAAGGAGGGGAAATAACCCCTAACTTCTATCAGAGATACTCAAATGTATCTTTAGGAAGATCCTTTGTGAAAATATCTATAACTTGATCCTTTATAGGCACATACTCTAGCTTCACCTCATTTTTCGCAACCTTCTCTCTTAGAAAGTGATACCAGATTGAGATATGATTTGTTCTTGAATTCATCACTGGATTCTTTGATATATTGATTGCACTTGTATTATCACACAAGATAGAAATAGGTTCATCATATGATATTTTTATATCCTTCAAGGTTAGCTTCATACGTAAAAACACCTATGTGTAGCAAGATGTTGTAGCAATATACTCTGCCACTGTAAGATAAATATATTGAATCCTACTTTTTGCTTAGCCAAGAAACCAACCTGCTTCCAAGAAAGAAATCACCTCCACTTGTAATTATTTTTTCATCCATACAACTTGACCAATTTACATTAGTATAGGTACTTAAAGTGAAATCAGTATCCTTTGGACACCATAGACTATAGTCTGAAGTGCCCTGCAAATATATAAATATCCTCTTTACTGCTACCACATGTGATTCTCTAGGATCTTCTTGAAATCTAGCCACGACAAATTGCATGCATGATATCTGATCTAGTAGTAATTAGGTATATCAGTCCACCAATCATTGATTTGTACTTGCTCTGATCAGTCTTAGAAGATTCATCATTCTTGTTCAACTTGCAACCAGTAACCATAGGAGTACATACTGGTTTAGAGCCTTCCATTCCAAACTTCTTCAACATTTCCTCAACATATTTTTACTGCAAAATGAATATTCCTTTTTTTGTCTGACTGATTTGTATCCCAAGGAAAAAATTCATCTCCCCAAACATAGACATCTCAAACTCTTTATATATCTCTTATACAAATCTCTTGCACATACCTTCATTTCCTCCAAAGATTATGTCATCGGCATACACTACCACAATTAAGATTTGTTCTCCTTCAACTATGAAATATAGATTGCTATCTACAATACCTTTATTGAATCCCTGCTACAACAAGTACCTATCCAATCTTGCATACCAAGTTTTGGGAGCTTGCTTTAGTCCATACAATGTCTTCTTCAATCTACAAACCATAGCAGAATTGTTTGATAACATTCTAATTGTTCAATGTATACCTCTTCTTCCAACTCACCATGCAAGAATCCAGACTTCACATCCATCTGATAAACCTTGAAGTCCTAATGGCCTCCATTCTTTCCATTGGAGCAAATGTCTCCTCAAAATATATTCCTTCCACTTGTGAGTAGCCCTTACACACAAGTCTAGTCTTATTTCTGACAACTTCTCTATTCTCATTCAGCTTGTTCCAGAATACCCATTTAGTTCCTATTATATGCTTGTTTGTTGGTCCTATGACTAATTCCCAAGTTTGTTTCTTCTCAATCCACATCAATTCTTCTTTCATAGATTTAGTCCAATTCTCATCCTTACATGCCTCAATCACCGTCTTAGGTTCTACTTTGGAAAGTAAACACAAATTTACCTATTCTTCTTTCATAGTAGCTTTTATTCTTGTTAACACACCTCTACTCTTATCACCAATGATTTGATCTTTAGAATGATTCTTCTACACATACTTAGGAGTCTTAGGAATCCTTTCTAGAACAACTTCCTCTTCAATCTGCATCTCCTTTCCCTTTTCTTCTTATTTTCCTTCTTCTTTGCAAGAGGACTCATCAGATTCATATCCTTCTATCAATATTGAGATTTTATGTGGTTCTCCATCTACTTTGACACATGCACTTTCAACTATCTTCTTCAGCCTCTTGTTGTAGCATTGGTAAGCCTTGCTTCTTGTAGAATATTCAAGGAAGATTCCTTCATCTAACCTTGCATCAAAGTTTCCCAAGTTTTCTTCATATCTTTTGATATAACATTTGCTTCCAAATAATCTGAAATATTTGGCAGTAGGAGTTATTCCATACCATAGTTCATAGGGAGTCTTTGAACTATTTACTCTTTCTTATACTCTATTGAGTATGTATATTGTAGTATGAATAGATTCTCTCCAATAGAAATCTGATAGATTTGCTTCCTTCATCATTATCCTTGCTGCTTCTTGAACTATCATATTCTTTCTCTCCACCACTCCATTATGTTGAGGAGTTATAGGGGCTAACAAATGCCTTTTTATTCCATAATCTTCAAAATATATTGTTAAACTTGTTGGAAGTGGACTTTCAACCTATGTCACACCTTAAGCACTTGATTTTCATATCCACTTCATTCTCAACCATAGTTTTAATTGCTTTAAACTTTTTCTATAGCTTTTGATTTTTCTCTAAGAAAAGTTACCCAAGTAATTCTAGAGTAATCATCAATTAACAACATGAAATACCCATCACCTTGAAAGCTTCTTGTTCTTGGTGGTCCACATAGATCTATATGCACCAACTCCAAAGGTCCTACAGTAGAATATTCTTTGGTATTGAACCTCTTTCTTATTTGCTTCCCAACCTGACATTCCTTGCAAACTACATTGATAAGCTTTGTAATTCTTGGAAAATCTCTCACAGCTTGAGTAGATTTGATCCTCACTAAGCTATCAAAATTTATGTGACACATTCTTCTTTGCCATATCCAACTTTCATTGATTTGATTCATAAAACACTTGTACCATTAGCACATTTGAGTTGATAAACATTCCCATATATCCTTATTCTTGTAGCAACCAGAGTTTTAGAGCTTCTTTTTCTGATCTTATAATCCACATCCTGAAATACAAGATTGTATCCTTTTCTACACATTATTCCTACACTTAGAAGATTATGCCAGAGACCCTTGACATAAAGAACATCATTTGTATTATGTTTTCCATCAAAACTAATTGAACATTTTTCATGCTTCTTAGCAGATGTCATCACCAAACTTAACAAGACCACCTTCAAACTTCTCAAGTTTAACAAAATTACTCTTATCACTTGTCATATGATTTGGGCATCCACTATCAATTATCCAATGATTTTTCTCCTCTCTAGCATGAAAATCAATCACTATAGTTCCTTTGATGTTGTGACCTATTTTTGGAGAAATTTCCTTCATACATCTTTCAGAGTTAGTAGAATTATTTCCAACATTTAGATCCGTGAACAAGCATTCATCATTTTCATCATCCGAGTAGTCATATTCATCATCAGATATGCTAGCATCTTCTTTAACATAATAACTTGTCTTGACAGATTTACCTTTGTTATCCTTGTATTTTTCATTTGAAACTTTAGTTGGACATCTTGAAGCATAATGACCTATCTTTCCATAATTGAAATATTTGAAAGGTAACTTATCTCTATATTTTCCAGTCCCCTTTTTCAATCTCCTAAAAAAATTTGCTTCTATCTCATCAAGATCATCTGGATTTGATCCATCATCCTTCTTTATTTTGCTAGCTTTAAAAGCAGTCTCTTTTCTTGAATCATTTAGTCAAAACTCTCTCAATTCAAAAGTAGTTAAAGCACCAAATAATTGATCTTTGGAATAATGATCTAAATATTAAACTTCCTCAATAGAAAAAACTCTATGACTATAAGATTTAGGAAGAGTTCGTAATACCTTCTTTACCACCTCATCTTCTTGCAGTTTTCCACCAAGGCCATTGATGGAATTCACAACTTCATCTACTCTATGCATGTAGCTTGCAATATCTTCATCTTCTGATATCCTTATGGTTTCAAACTTTGTCTTCAATTTCTACATCTTTGCATGCTTGACCTTATCATCTCCTTCATAGACACTTTCCAAATTCTTCAAGATTTCTTTAGTAGATTTGTAGCTCATAACCTTCACTAGTTTTGAATCGGCAAGACCACTCAAAAGAGAATTCATTGCTTTGTTATTGTTTTCATATGCCTTGATCTCATCATCAGTTGTCAAACCATTAGTGGGCATGGTATATCCATCTTCAATTGACTTCCAAACTCCAAACTCTAGGGAAACAAGGAAACCTTCCATCCTAGTTTTCTAAAATGTATAATTTGTCTCATCAAATAAGGGAGCCTCCTTCCTATGTGCCATCTAGATCTACCTCAATAGGTTGAGCTTCTTCTAGGAAACCTTGCTATGATATTGATTGTTATATGCACAGGACAATTGAGAGGGGCTTGAATCAATTGTATTTTAAAGCATTAAAACCCTCATTAATATTCAAATTTGTATTAGCCCTTAAAACCTTAACAACCATTAAACCCTTATCATGCATTAGAAGAATGTAAACATATGAAACAATAATGAAAACACATCCAAGAAAATAAGAACACCAAATTTACATGGAAAAAACAAGAAGGGAAAAACCACAGTGAGGATTAGCTCACAATATAAAGTAATAGCAACACTTAATATAATAGGCTCACTACCGAAGGACTCACTACCCAAAAGAAAGAAGGGCTTACTGTCTAGAAGAAAGAAGATAGAAGAAGGGGTGGCTTGCTGCCAATTTGAACTACTAACAATGCATCTCTCTTATGCCGAAGGTATAGTTCCACTAAAGCACAAATAACTCATCCAACAAACTAAAATGTAGACACCTTCTACTCATTGCATTTGGGAATCATAGGCATTAAAACTCACACTCAGATCACCACACATGATCACTTTCACATCTTTCACATCACACACCTTCTCTGCTTAATCCACACAACAAATCGCCTTGTATTTATACCATCTACAACCTAAAATAATCTCAATGAGGTCAACCTTAAGGAAACGTATGCACCTCAATCGTGCAACATCAAATAGGTTGGCACCAAACACTTACAAGGTGTAAAGAAGTGAAGTCATACCATGCCACAACTTAACTAGGACCCAAATCTACATCAACACACTTCTCAACACTTCCATAAACAACAATCATCCTCCATAATTAGCACTAGTACTCTAGGTCGGCCAAACCTGCACTAACACTAATAAGTGACCACAAACACACCTCTCCAAGTCCAAAAACATATCACAAACCACACCAAAAAATTTCAAAATATCTCATAATATTCCACATCATTAGAATATTCGCTACTACTACTACAACCACCTGAAACTTAAGAACACCTTCATTATGTGCAACCAGACACACTGGCATAGACATCCAACACACCAAACAACCTTGTAGAACAACATAACACGTGAAACTTCAAGGGAAGGTAGATATATAATATATAAGCACATTCCTAGATCCACAAGCTAAGAACCTTCATTATAGAGAAATGTGGAGCAATCTCATTTCTCCCAAACACCCTGTTTGACCATACAAACATACTATCAAACACATATTCCACTACAAAATGATCTAGAACCTAAAACTCTAGATATAGAACCTCTAAACACCTCTAATCATCATATCCAAACCACGTAGGCATATCTTCAACCATGAAGAAATGTGGAGTAGAACATTGAACACCACTTTGTCACACTAAACTCTCTTTTATTCAAATTTTCCCAAAAGCACTTGGAAACCAAGTGAACCAACAACAACAATAACACTACTAACATATCTACAACACATCTACAACATTTTCAACATCTCTCATCAACTATAGCACTTCCAACTATCTATCCAAGCACAACTTCTACAACTATACCAAAGTAATGCATCAATGACAACACCAACAACATTATGTTGACATCAATACTACCAACTCTAGGCTTCCAACAAATCTATTAATACTATGGGTTGACATCATCAACAACAACATCATTCCAACACTCTCTTCATACAAGTGGTTGAACTCAATGACAACACCCAAACAAATCACAAACAACTCAAGCTTCCAACACATTAAATGTCTGTAACATGTTTCCTTAGTTGAGGATGTGAACCATAGTGTCATTTGGAAACCTTGTTAAAATGCAAGTTAGAAAACACATAGGATTTTAAAATGGTATGTAGGTTGCAAGTTGCAATTCTCTATGTGTTATGCAACCTATAATTTTATAGACAATATGAATATATAATGAAAATATATTTTAATATATTTATTAAAAAATATTAGTTAGAGTGAAAATTTGAATCTCAATTTCTTCATATGATTGAAAAAATGTTTTCTTACACCAAATAATGCAATACATTTTGGATCATTAACTATCTGTAACTTGTTTCCTTGGTTGAGGATGTAAAACTGCAATGTGATTTGGAAGCCTTGTTAAAATGTAAGTTAGAAAACACATAGTGTTTTAAAATAATATGTGGCTTGCGGGTTGCAAAACACTCAGTGTTATGCAACCTACAATTTTATAAACAACATGAATGTAATGAAAAGTTGTTATTTGCAAAATTTGAATATAATGAAAGTCACCTTCAAAAATGATTAAAACTATTAGTTAGAGTGAAAATTGCATTCTATTTTCTTCATATGATTGAGAAAAATTCTTTCTTACAATAGATAATACAATAAATTTAGTAAGTTTAACTGTCAGTAACACTTATCATTGGTGAAGGATGCAAAACATAGTGTGATTTGGAAACCTTGTTAAAATATGAGTTTGAAAATACGTAGGGTTTTAAAATAGTATGTGGGTTGCAATTTACAAACACTATGTTATGCAACATGCAATTTTATAGACAACATGAATGTAATGAAAGTTATTGTTATTTACACAGTTTGAATGTAATGAAAGTCACCTTCAAAAATTATTAAACCTATTAGTTAGAGTGAAAATTGCATTTCATTTTCTTCATGTATGATTGAAAAGAAATGCTTGCTCACACCAGATAATGCAACAAATTTAGGAACTTTAACTATCAGTAACACTTATCCTTGGTGGAGGTTGCAAACCACGACGTGTTTTGGAAACCTTGTTAAACTACAAGTTAGAAAACATGTAGGGTTTTAAAATAGTATGTGGGTTGCAATTTTCAAAACACTATGTGTTATGCAACCTGCAACAGTATGAATGTAATTAAAAGTTATTTACACAATATGACTGTAATGAAAGTCACCTTGATTTTTTTAAAATATTAGTTACAATAAAAATTGTATTTCAATTTTTTCATATGATTAAAAAAAAGCTTGCTTACACCAAACAATGCAATAAATTTTGGAACTTTAACTATCCACAACACATTTCCTTGAGGTTAGAAAACATGTAGGGTTTTTAAAAAGTATGTGGGTTGCAGTTTGTAGAACACTCAGTGTTATGCAACCTGCAATTTTATAGATAGAATAGATGTAATGAAAAGCTATTGTTATTTACATAGTTTGAATGTACTAAAAGTAACCTTAAAAAAATATTAAAACTATTAGTTAGAGTGAAAATTGCATTTCATTTTCTTCATATGATTCAAAAAGAATGCTTTCTTACACCAAATAATGCAACAAATTTAGGAACTTTAACTATCAGTAACACTTATCCTTGTTGGAGGATGCAAAACACGGTGTGATTTGGAAACCTTGTTAAAATGTAGGTTAGAAAACACATAGGGTTTTAAAATAGTACGTGGGTTGCAAGTTGCAAAACATTATGTGTTATGCAACTTGCAATTTTATAGATAGATGGAGGTAATCAAAATATTTTTTTGTTTACACAATATGAATGTAATGAAAATCACCTTGAAATTTATAAAAAAATATTAGTTATAGTGAAAATTGCATTTCATTTTCTTCATATGATTGAAAAATGCTTTCTTACACCAGATAATATAATAAATTTTGGAACTTTAACTATCTATAACACATTTCTTTAGTCGAGGATGGAAACCACAATGTGATTTGGAAACCTTGTTAAAATGTAGGTTAGAAAACACGTAGGGTTTTAAAATTATATGTGGGTTGCAAGTACTAGCAAAACACTATGTGTTATGCAACTTGCAATTTTATAGACAATATGAATGTAATGAAAAGTTCTTATTTACACACTCTGAATGTAATGAAATTCACCTTGAATTTTTTAAAATGTTAGTTATAGTGAAAATTACATTTCAATTTCTTCATATGATTGTAAAAATGCTTGATTACACTACATAATGCAATAAATTTCAAAACTTTAATTGTTTGTAACATGTTTCCTTAATCGAGGATGCAAACCATGATGTGTTTTGGAAATCTTGGTAAAATACAAGTTAGAAAATAGGTAGGGTTTTAAATCTGTATGTGAGTTGCAAGTTGCAAAAAACTATGTGTTATGCAACCTGCAATTTATAAATAATATGAGATTAATGAAAAGTTATTTTTGATTAGTGGAAAAATAGGTTTTGATTGGACCCGAAACCAATAACAACATGTTTTGAATGGACCCAACACCATCAGGTTTTGAGGGGACCCAAAACCCACACTAAGATGAACAAGTTGCCCAAAAGATAGAGTCAAAAACATCCAACAATGACACAAGGACACAACAAGCCAACAACCAGTAGGCTGCCCAGAAAAGAACCAAGATTTTACATGAATCTTGAACTCATTGGTTTTGATGGGACCAACAACCCACTACAACACAGTTTTAGCAGGGACCTTAAACTCAACATAGATCTTGAACCCATTGGTTTTGACGGGACCAACAACCCAATACAACAAGGTTTTGGTGGGGACCTTAAACCCAAAACAATGGATTTTGAAGGGATCCACAACCCAGTACAACCAAGTTTTGGAAGGGACCTTAAACCCAAGAGTATAACGTGCAAAACATAGATTAGGAACAAAGCTCCAACATCAGAAGTAACTGAGCCCAACAAAATACCCTTTCCACCTCTATAGGAAAGGTCACCACAAATGCACAAGGCTCTAACAGTGTTCCACAAAAACCAATTGTTCTTTCCACCTCTATATGAGAGAAACCCAAGCTCACCCAATCCACTGTAGCCACAACATCCCTTATCCTTGATAGTGAGCACCACTAAGATCAACTTGCTTTTCAATATCTCCACCTCCATAGGAGATAAAGAAAAGAAGTCAACAAAAAATCCATCATCAACTCCCTTGCAGCCAAAAGATAGGGCTTCATCAGCCCCTCAACACTACTTCCAAGATTAACTAGTAGCATCCCGCTCCACCTCAATAGGAGAAAGGCCACTTCTAGCCACATCCATCTCCCCCTCAATAGAAGATAGGACCACCTCTATAGGAAAATCCAAAGTAACCCAAAGATGTAAAAAATGAAGCACAAAGAGCAAAGTCATGGAACCAAGAAGGTGAGGGACAACATTACCCTCACCACAAAGATACCCAGAGGTCACAAGATGTAAGCAGAGGAAACTAGACCCCAACATTAGGAAGATCACATACCAAAGAGATTCCAAAGGAATCCAAAGCACAAGAACCTCTCCCAGAAGATCAAAATAAACAACGGGGTAAAAAGGGAGAAGATAAAAAGTTGTTATTTACACACTATGAATGTAATAAAAGTCACCTTGAAATTTTATAAAAAATACTAGTTATAGTGAAAATTGCATTTCAATTTCTTCATATGATTGTAAAAAATGCTTGCTTACACCAGATAATGCAATAAATTTTGGAATTTTAACTATTTGTAACACATTTCATCAGTCGAGGATGCAAACCACAGTGTGATTTAGAAACCTTGTTAAAATACAAGTTAGAATTTAAAAAAAAAATAGTTACAGTGAAAATTGCATTTCAATTTCTTCATATGATTGTAAAAAAATGCTTTCTTACACCAGACAATGCAATAAATTTTGGAACAAATTTGTCGAAATAGGTATTAGAGCATAGAATTCGACCATAGGACCTAGGTGCTCACTCTTTCATTGCACTAATATGACTTTTTGGTATTAGCATTCATGGATCATGGAAGAAAAGGAAAAGGAAAGAAGAAGGCCTCAGAACACCAACATCCCCAACGAAATGACCCTGAAATATCCAAGGCCTATATTATTATAGGGCTAAAAACTGAAACAAAGACTAGATCTAACACTGAGCCATTGGTAGAAACCATCAAGCAACTAAAACTCTAGAAAGGAAAGTAATTAGTGAAACCTAACAAGAATCATGAGCCACCAAAGGAATTCCATCAACTAACCCCTAAAACTAGACCCTTAGCTATTCGCTACTTCCCTTTTGGTTGTGGACACAATGCTCCTACTCTCTAAGGAAGCAATTGTGGAGTATAATCATGTCCATCTTACTGCATTTGTAAATATGGGAACCTCATACGAGGAGGAACTTGAAGAGGAGTAGACTCCTACTCTATACCTAGAACTATGTATAAGATGATGAACTAGTAATAAATATTGTCGCACTTATGTAAAAACTATTAACTATTAATGATAAATAGGAGGATATATATATGCAAATAATGTGTTATGATGAATTGGGAATGGATTTTTAAATGTTGTGAATCATATGTTGATTTTGAATTTCACCATAATTCTAAATTTAATAAAAGGAAAAATTTAGACAAAGTAACAAAAACACTTAAATAAAATGTAAAGAACTTGGAACTAAATTGAGGTTGCTTATAGTGATGAAAAAAATGGTTGCCATTGAATGTTATGTAAAATATATCATTACATTTTGTATTGCTTTTCTTGGTATAATGGAGCTATGTATACTCATGAGTCGTCTCCAGTCTAAGAATGATTCAATCTAGGCAAGGAAAGTAAAAATGTCAAACTTGTACTAGTGAGAGGATGTAGATAGAAGAAAAATATGAGTTTAGACTTGAAATTTTTGAATGTTTAAATGAGATATCTTCGTAGTCCATAACAAAAGATGGGTCATGTTAATTTTGGCCCTTATGATTGTCAATTATAGTATTTTCATTTAATATAATTAGGTTTGGTAAGTTCATTACCCTTTATATATGGTTAAATTCATTTGGCTACAAACATGCTATGACATTAACAGTAATGTTAAATATTTCAATTACAATGAATAGGTGAGGACCCTCACCACTGAGTTAATTATATACAAAATAATTGGCAGTATAATTGAATATGTTTTTTTGGAATGAAGTAGGAAGAATGAGCATAGACCATATTTGAATAGAAACTTTCCTTGATGTGATGATTGAATTATATTAGAAATAATGCTTATATATCGCTACAAAGGCAAGGGTTTTCCCATAGAGTCCATGAATTCGTTTTATAATTCATCATTATGGTGAAGAAAACACTAATTTAGTGCTATAGGATTAAATTTTATCAGAAACATAAATGTAGATGTAGGTGTAAGAAGAAAGTTGTGAAAAATGTATATCCAAAGAAGACATTTTGTAAAAGAAGTTACCCAAATATACACATGCACCACAACCAACATGTGTTGCTATATTGTGTATTGTCTCATGTGTTTGTGCAGGTGCATACATTTTATTTTGCATGTTGTGATTTTAGGCTACACAAAAAGTTGAAGGGTTAAATATTTACATTGTGTTGTTCAACCTACACAAGTTTAGTTCTTGTTGTGTAAGATGTGATTTTCCTACTTATTTCAAGTTATGTCAAATGAATGGTTGGATTAGACATCCTTTATCCATAGATAAAAGATGTATGTCCACCTAAAATAAAGTGAAATCTTCCTTTACATATGATTATGCACGTTATAGTTATAAGCTATACAAAAATTTGTCAGTTGAACTACCCTTCATGTTGTTCAACTTTCACAACTTTAGTTCATGCATTGTAAGGTGTGCTTTTCTTGCTCATTTCAAGTCACCCACATGGAAGATTTCATAAGACAACCTACCTAGTCAAGTAAAAGAGGTATGTGCACCCCAAGTAATTTGAACTCTTCATTTTATGTTCATGTAGGGCTATGATTTTACTTTCATTTGTATGTCCACTTGCATGTTGAACTACACATTGTGGTTTTCAACCTGCATTGGCTTACATCATAGTTCCTAGTAATTTGCTCATATTTAAGCCTGTCTTAATTCAATCAATTACTTATTCATTCTTTTCTAAATAGATGGAAACAACCTCCCATTTGTTTCACGTTGGTTGCACCAATTCAAGCACAACTTTTGATGTTCAAGGATTTTACAAAGGTTTTTAGTTGAGTTCTTAACCTTTCTTCTCACATAATAGATACACACATGCACCACAACCAACTTGTCTTCCAATGTTCTATATTTTTTTGATGCATCTCTAGAAGTAATTACATATCAATATGTACTTTACAACTTCAAGCTACACAAAAAGTTATAGGTTGAACTACACATCATGTAGCTCAACCTGCACAACTTTACTTCATTCTAGGTAAGATGTGCATTCCTGCTCATTTCAACTTATGCCAAATGGATGGTTGGATTGAATAACCTCACTCCTTAGGTGAAAGAAGGTTGTGTGATACAAATTACTTGAACTCCACATTCAATGTCCATGTACGACTACTATTGTGCTTTTATTATGTATGTCCACTTGCAGGTTGAACAACACATTATGATTTGAAACTTGTATTGGCTTACATCATCGTTCCTAGTAATTAGTTCACTTTTAAGCCTATCTTATTCAATCAATTATTGATTCATTATTTTTTGAACAGATGTAAACAACCTCCTATTTGTTTCATGTTGGTGGCACCAATGCAAGTACACCATTTGATGTTTAAGGTTTTCACAAAGTTTTTTGGTTGACTTCTTAACCCTTATTCTCATATAATAGACACACACATGCACCACAACTAACCTATCTTCCCATATTCCTATTTTTTTTTAATTTGTTCAAGTAATTACATATGAATAGGAAAGTTACAATTATAGGCTATATAGAAAGTTGTAGGTTGAAATACCCATTGTGTTGTTTAACCTACCCAACTTTTCATTGAGTTGTTCAATCTATTCATGCATTGTATGATGCACTTTTCATTCTCATTTGAAGTCACCCCACATGGAAGATTGGATATGACAACCTACCTATTCAGGTAAAAGAGGTATGTGTAACCCAAATAATATGAACTCTTCATTTTATGTTCATGCAGGGTTGCAATTTTACTTTCATTATGTATGTCCAATTGCACAGTGAACTACACATAGTGGTTTTCAACCTACACTAGATTACACCATGGTTCCTAACTATTTGTTCACATTTATGCCTATCTTGATTCACTCAACTATTGATTCATTATTTTATCAACATATGCAAACAACATGTTATTTTTTGGTGTTGGTGGCAGCAATACAAGCACACTTTTTTGACATTTGAGGTTTTCACAAAGATTTGGTGGACTTCTTACCCTTTCTTCTCAAATAACAGGCACACACATACAACAAAACGAACCTATCTTCCAATTTTCTATATTTTTTTATGCATCTCTACAAGTAATAACATATCAATATGTGCATTACATTATTAGGCTACACAAAAAGTTGTAGGTTGAACTACACATCATGTTCCTCAACCTACACATCTTTACTTCATGGTGGGTAAGATGTGCATTTCCTGCTCATTTCAACTTATGCCAAATAGATGGTTGGATTTCACAACCTTCCTCTTGAGGTGAAAGAGGGTTGTGCGACCTAAATTAATTGAACTCTTCATTGAATATCCATGTACAACTTCTATTATTCTTTCATTGTGTATTTCCACTTGTACGTTGAACTACACACTGTGATTTTGAACCTCCATTTGGATTACATCGTCATTCCTAGGATTTTTTTTTCACTTTTACTCCCATCATCATTCAATCAATACTTGATTCATTATTTTTTGAATAGATGCAAACAACCTGCTATTTGTTTCACGTTGGTGGCACCAATGCAAGCACCTCTTTTGATGTTCAAGGTTTTCACAAAGGTTTTGATGGAATTCTTAATATTTACTCTCACATAAAAAATAGATACATGCACCACAACCAACCTATCTTCCAATTTTGTGTTTTTTTTAGATGTATTTGTACAAGTAATTACATGTCAATATGTATGTTACAGTTGAAGGCTACATCGCAAGTTGTAGGTTGAACTACACATTATGTTCCTCAACTTGCACAACTTTACTTCATGTTGTATATGATGTACATTTCCTACTCATTTCAAATTATGCCATAATGGATGGTTGGATTTCACAACCTTCCTCCTGAGTTGAAAGAGGGGTGTGTGCCCCACATTAATTGAACTCTTCATTCAGTGTCCACATATGCTTTCTATTATTCTTTCATTTTGTATGTCCACTTGCAGGTTGAACTATACACTATGATTTTGAGCTAGGTGTATTTGGCTTACATCATCGTTGTTACAATTTTTTCACATTTATGCTTATCTTCATTCAATCAATGTTTGATTCATTATTTTTTAAATAGATGCAAATAACCTCCTATTTTTTTAATGTTTGTGGCACTAATGCAAGCACATCTTCTGATGTTTGAGGAATAATTTATCTTTTGTTTCACATAGTCTATTCTAATTTAAGATGTTATTGCAATTCTTACCTTGCCTAGGATGGGGAGACACTAGAAATGGAAAAATGCTAAAGGACTTGGAAGTGCAAGATGTAGGGGATGGACTTTGTCATTTTTCCTCTTGCAAATTGGTGTGGACTCCAATTGTTGTGGAAGATGACACAATCACTAACCATGTTGTAGCAATTCCTCTTTGTATACTTGACACTTTCATTCTATGGGAAGCATTGCTTCGATGTGTAGAAACTCATTTTTCTCCAAGATGCATAGAGTAAATGAGACCGACAAGTACAAAAAACCACAATTATTTATGCATGCTTTGTACCTTTCAACATTCATGTCTACGGTTACATGACATTTAATTTTTTGTTGATTAAAGTTGATAAGATGATGCTTTCTTTTTAGCTACTAGTGTGCATTCAATCCTCAAAACCATAAGAACAATCCTCCAACAAAGCAAAGAGTACAAAAGCTTAAAAAAAGAGAGGTTGTCAATGCCACTTCTTTACAAAGGTTATGTATGGCAAAACAGATATAGCATATTTGAGATATAATGAAATGTTTCATATGTGAATGGTAAATTTTTTCACATGGCATGGAGAACACAAGCACAACCTTACATTGTTGATTTACCCCAAATCTATCCACAAAATGTAAAAGGTATATTGAAAGTCTTTTTCTCATGGATGTGATTCTCGATGCTATAATGGAGAGACACCTATTGTTAGAGTAATTGGTTTTACTTGATTAATTAAACAATATCTGGTTAATTAATTAAGTTACCTTTTATCTCTTTTTCACTTAAGCTAACTTTAGGTGCATAATAATTAATTATTTTATTAATTATTATGTGCAAGCCTAGGGTTTTCTTTTTTTAGGTTTTTTACCTATTTAAGGTTGTAATCTTTTCTTTTGTAATTTAACTCTTTTTACAATTGGCAATATTGAGCTCCATGTTGTTGAGCATTTTTTGTTGTGCATCTCCCTTGTAACAGGTGTTTTAGCTTTTAGTATTCTTTGTGCTCCTTCATGGTATCAGAGCAAAGGTTTGAAGCTCCTTGTTCTTGTGTTTGAGTTTTTGCATTTGAAACTGGTTTAAAGAAAACTAGGCGAATTTCAAAGAGTTCTTAAAATTTTTGCAAAAAATAAAAAATTCGTGGGTTTTGCACCCATGAGTGCGGTTATGCTGCTTTTGCCCTACAAGTGCCGAGTCTTGTAGGTGGCCCGATACAACCCGATGTCATCCACGGCTCCCCATTGGGATTTTTGCTTCACCAACCTCCGGGGTTTCATCACGGCTGCCGGACTCCCGTCGTCGCCGGAGCCTTTGGTTTTTGACTGTCGCCGCCAGCCCCAGTTTTTGGCCATTGCCTAAGCTCTCGCCCGGCCTCTATTTTTTTTTTCTATTGCTGCTACCGGCTCGCTCGCTGCCTCGGTTTCTCTGTGGTTTGCCACCTCTGGTTTCTCTTGGCGGCTGGCGGGTTTTGTTCCTCGGCGGCGCCAGGCTCTTCTCCTCTTCACGGTGCTACCCTCGGCCGAGGCTTCTACGTCCAACTCCACCCTGCTCGGCTGCTCTCACGGCCCATCACCCAGAGCTCGACGCCACCCTCGCCAAGCTCATCCCGAGCTCGACTCACCGGACCTGGCGCCCGCCCTGGTCACTCAGTGGACCAGGGGCTTATTTTTTTTAGCCCCCAGGGTTTAAAGGAGGCCGATTTGTGCTTTTTCAGGAGGCTTCACAAAATCGGGTATAAAATGGGCATACGGTCTCTGTTTTTTTCAAACGAGATACCGTTGGAAAGATAATTTTGTACCGGACGTCATGGTACTGGTATTTTTTTTCCATATTTTCTGTTTGACTATTTTTTTTCCAGTCAAAGTGGGGTCTTATGTCTGCACTTCCGAGGCCATAAAAGGTGCAAACGGACTCCGTTTTTCAAAAATGAACAGGCATTGGAAACCTCTTAGCCTAATCTATTCAACTATGTGATCCTTTTTTTTAGAATTTTATTCAGGTACACGAGAATTTGTTTTGAAGCTTTTTTGCTTATGCATTGCTTCATCTTTCTCAGTTTGTACTAGGGTTTGGGTTTCTCTTTTGTGGGGGGTGTTTTTTCTCGCTTTCTATCATTTATATCAGAAATCCAGAACACCAAAAACTCTCAAAACAATCAAACCCTTCTACATCTTCTATCTATTCTAAAAGATCACATAATAATAAAAAAACACCAACAGGTACAGGTACAGGTACAGGTGCAGGGTTTCATGGCAGACTCCTCAGTTGAGTTACTCACATCACACAACTATCACACTTGGAAGTCTCGCATGACGAGGCTTCTCAGGTCACGAGGGTTGTGGTCTTGTCTAGATGAGGTTCAGCCTCAGTTGCAGCGTCTTTTTGAGATTCTTCAGCACAGGAACAAGATGGATGAAGCTATGGGTTTGTTATCTTTGCACGTTTCAGACAGCCTTCTATTTCACCTTGATGCTTTGCTCACTCCTCGCACCATTTGGTTGAAGTTTGAGACACTTTTTGGGACCATTAATGAGTTATGAGCCTTACAGATTGAGGCAGAGCTGACTTCACTGTTACTTGAATCATTTCCCACTATTGAGGATTTTTTGACCAAGTTCAAAACAATCCGCACTATTTTACAGGGTTGTGGCAAGAATAAGTCAGACACAGAGTGCATTTACTTGATCCTTTCGAAGCTTTGTGGTCCATTTTAGATATTTGCTTCTTCATTATATTCCACCATGGATGGCCTGGGTGCTCGTTTTACCATGCCTACCTTTGATGTGTTTTGTGAGTGTTTGTCTCGTGAGCAGTCACACCTTTCTCAGATTGATATGCTCTCAGGATCAAAGAACAAAGCATTGGTTGCTCAGTTATCTAAGGAGAAACCGAAGCAGAAACCAAAGTCCAAGAAAGATTCTTCAGGTAGTGAGCATTCCTCCAAACCACCTCCTAAGTCTGACTCCAAACCACCACTTAATCCGAAACAGGGGAAATCTTCGAAGTTTGGTGAGTCTTCCTCCCAGACTAAAAAGAAATCAGGAGACACTTGCACCTTCTGTGGCAAGGAAGGACATCCAGTTTCCAGGTGTTGGAAACGATTAGAGGCTTTAGAGGAAGCCCTGCAGCAGCATCACATCTCCTCACCTCAGTCGTCTTCTTCTTCCACAGGGAAAGGTCATGCTCTCACTGCTCGCGCATCGACCTATGGGTCCACTTGGATTTTAGATTTTGGTGCTTCTCACCATATGACTCACACTCAGCAGTTGGTCACTTCTCTTGCCTCTTGTGGTACTTCACAGACTGCAATGGGTGACTCTACACAACTTTCTATCTTAGGTTCAGGTTCTGTCACTTTGGATGGGGGTACTCTATAGGATGTTTTGGTTGTTCCTGACATCTCGACGAACCTCCTATCCATTTATTAGATTTTCCATTTTGGCTATGGTAAGATAGTTGAGTTCTCACCACATCATGTGGTTATTCGGGACCTCCATGACTCTGATTTGGTTGTGGCTACTGGGTATGTTGATACTGCATCTCGACTTTACAAATTTGATGGATTTGAGCTTTCTGCGGGTACAGGTTCATCTCTTATAGCACATGTAGATTCCGTGAGTAAGCTTTGGCATGGGCGTTTGGGCCATGTCAATTACAAATATCTTCAGCAGATGAGTACTCAGGCACTTGTTCTTGGTCTTCCCCCGATTTCCTACATCGACGGTGTTTGTCATGGTTGTGTGCTTGGAAAGCATCACAGGGATCCCTTTCCGAAGGGAAGTGCCACTCGTGCTTTGGCACCCTTGGAGTTGATTCATAGTGACCTCATGTCATTTCCCACTCCTTTTTCTGGGGCCAAGTATGTACTCACATTCATTGATGACTTCTCTAGATGCACATGGGTGTACTTTCTTAAGTACAAGTCTGATGTCTTTGATTCCTTTCGAATCTTCAAGACCTTCGTAGAGAAGCAGACTGGCCTTTCTATTCGACAGATATGTAGAGATAATGGGGGCGGAGTATGTGAATCAGGCTTTCAGAGATTTTTGCACTGAGCATGGTTTGTAGCATCAGTTTACTGTTCCCTACACCCCTCAGCAGAATGGTGTCATTGAGAGAAAGAATAGGACTTTACGAGAGATGGCGAATTGTATGATTTAATCCAGGTCCATGGATCCATCCTTTTGGGCTGAGGTAGTTAATTGTGCCAACTATATTTAGAATCGGATGCCTCACAAGGCGATTTGACATATGACTCCTGAGGAGGCTTGGTCTCATGACAAGCCTGATGTTTCATCATTTCGAGTATTTGGTAGTGAGGCATGGGCCTTTATTCCTGATGCTTAGAGGAGAGCCATGGAGCGGAAGAGTCGACCCCTCATTTTTTTCGGCTACTGTGAGGATGTTAAGGCGTACAGGTTGTTTGATCTTGATTCCTGAGAGGTCCTGTTTTGATGGGATGTCCAGTTTAATGAGCGCCTTCCCACAGTGGATACCCTGTCTCCAGTGTCCGCTACACTACCTACTCCTCAAATTGCAGCTCTTCCGGATTATGTTGAGGATGATTCTGATGAAGATGCTGATGATCCCCCATCTCCACCTCCACTTGCTCCACCTCAGATGCCCAAATGGGCTCGCTTTACTGTTGAGGCAGTAGGATCTATGGAAGGTGATCCTTCAGACACTCATTGCACCCGTTCTCATATTGCGGGTTCTAGTCTTTTGAGTCATGCTCTTTTAGAGGATCCTCATAAGTTTTCAGAGGTGACAGGTCACCCTGAGTGGGATAGTGCTATGGAGGAGGAGTACTCTTCTTTGATGAGGAATAGTACTTGAGATCTCTGTCCTCTTCCTAAGGGCAGAAAGATGGTTCGGTGCCGATGGTTGTATCGCACCAAGTATGCTACTAATGGTTCTATTGATAAGTACAAAGCATGTCTTGTTGCGAAGGGTTTCTCACAGGTTGAGGGTATTGATTACTCCAAGACATTTGCCCCTGTCGCTAAGATGAATTCTATTCGCTTTGTACTATCACTTACAGCTTCTAGGGTCTGGTCCATTTATCAAATGGATGTGAAGAGTGCTTTCTTGCATGGTGACCTATAGGAGGAGATCTATATGGAGCAGCCTCAGGGATTTGTTCAAGATGCTTCTTTGGTTTGCAAACTTCGGCGTTCATTATATGGTCTCAAATAGGCCCCTAGGGCTTGGTATGAGAAGATGGACTCTTTTTTGCTCTCCACTGGTTTCTCACGCTGTCATTCTGATCCTACAGTCTATATTCAGCATCTTGAGGGTGAGATCCTGATTCTTGTGCTATATGTTGATGATCTCCTCATCACCGGTAGCTCATCCTCTATGATTTAGCATGCTCAACGAGCTTTGATGGAGCAATTTGAGATGACCGATCTTGGTCTTCTGCACTATTTTCTTGGACTTCAGGTGATTCAGTCCTCTGATGGGATATCCATTCACCAGCAGAAGTATGCTCTTGATGTGCTTGAGCGCTTTCGCATGCTTGATTGCAAGCCTGCCCCCACAACTTTTCAGTTAGGGGTTGTTTTGACTACTACTTGCCCCACTCCTTCAGAGATTCTACACTTTACAGGCAGTTGGTTGGCAGTTTGTTATACTTGACTCACACTCATCTTGATCTTTCCTTTGCGGTTGGCCTTGTCTTTCGATTCCCCCATGATCCTCATGAGAGTCACTGGAAAGCTGCCAAACGTATTTTGAGGTACATTCAGGGCACCCTTTCTTATGGCATTCACTACACATCAGGGGATCCTCACATTGTTGGCTACACTGACTCAGATTGGGCTGGTGATGTCAATGATTGAAAGTCTACTTCTGGCTTTGTTTTCTATCTTGGCTCTGGTCCTATCACATGGTCTTGCAAGAAGCGTCTATCAAATAATCAATTCGTATCTAATAATAATCAAAGTGCTATACACATTTCTTGCAACCCGATGGAGCATCAGTGGACAAAGCACATTGAGTTTCATATGCATTTCATCAGACAGTTGATTCAGGATGGTTCTCTCATCTTGGAGTATATTCCCACTGTCGAGCAGGTTGCTGACATCTTCACGAAGCCTTTTGCCTCGCCGTGCTATCTTCAGTTGCGCTCTATGCTTGGGGTGAAGGAAGTTGTCCTTGGGGGGTCTTTATGAGGCCTTCCTTCATGTTTTTTTTTGCATGTTCTTCTATCTCTTTTTGGAGAGGAGTTTTTTCCCACTGGGTTTTCTCCATTTTCTCCATTTCATAGAGATTTCCTTGTACTTGGGTTCCTGATCTGGCCTTGTTGCCGGGACCCATTGTTCTTTGCTTTCAGTAGCTTCTTCTAGGTTTTAGCTTCTCCCTAAGTCTAGCTTAAGGGGGGGTGTTAGAGTAATTGGTTATTTACTTGATTAATTAAAACAACCTGGATTAATCGATTAGTTACCTTTATCTCTTTTTGTTGGAAATAGGATGCCATTTAATTGCAAATCCTAAGCATTAATTATTTCATGTATCTCCTAGATTCTTGGAATGTGTTCAACAACACTAAGATTAGGATGAGATTAATATTTGGATGAAATAAATCATGAAATTGACATTTGTATTTATTCCTAAATAATAGGAGCATGTGGGTGCACACATGGTAAGGTGAAACTCACCTTGTGTCCAGTTAACTATACAGAGTAACAGTTAACACTTCTGAATGCATGTAAAGATCCTAGAAGTTAGGATTTGATGTTTGCATGCTTGAAGTTAAGTTAAGTTAAGTTCAGATCAGTTCAGTTCAGTTCAGTTCAGTTCAGTTCAGAATTCGTTTAGTTCAGTTTAGTTTAGTTTAGTTCAGTTCAGTTCAGTTCGGTTCAGTTTAGTTTAGTTATCTTCAGTTGCATGCAAGTGCATGTTGCATGCATGTTAGTTATTTTGAGTTGCATGTAGTTAGCGTCCGATTAACTTGTAATGCATGGCTATGTATTGAGTTGTATAATGAACGAGGGACTACTTCCTGAATTAACAAAGGGATGACCATTCTTTGGGAATGGTGTTGAGAGTAAATGTTTCAATTAACAAAATCACTTGGAGCCAACTTGAAGCCCAAGATGCTTTATTGGAATTAACTCCAATGCATGATAAGATATTTCTGATGGCTCAGTTAAGTAGCTTTAATTGTGGGCGCCATCTTTGAGGAATAGCTTTGGAATTATCACCGAAGTGAAGGAGAAGTTGTAGCTTCAGTTTGGGACACCCAAATGCATGATGCACATGTTGTAAGCTTTAGTCTTCACTGAAGAACTCTACTTGAAGGAATATGGCGTACCTTTTCAAGGGCTTGTGCTTATGCATTGTAATTATCACCATTTGGAGATTACAAGGTTGCATATTGTCTATATATCTCATTCAAGTTGAATAGAGTTTTGAGATTGGTTATTGCAGGTGTGAAGAAGATTGGTAAAGACAGAAGAAGCATTCTCAAGCAAATAATTGGAGCTATTGTAATTCAGAGTTTGAATAATAGAATAATTCTTGGTGGAGTTTTTTTCCCGAAAGGGTTTCTCCATGGTACATCTTGTGTAATCTTTCTAATATCCCGTCTAGTTCTTTCTATCAACTTCTCTCTTCATTCTACAATAGTAAAAATGAATTAATCAAGATAATCACCCACAAAGAATATATGTAACAAAGAAAAGACTTACTTAGATCAGCAATATTACAAAAGTTTTACAGTATTAAGCTAAGAAACCTCATTTTCAACATTTTCACTTAAGCTAACTTTAGGTGCATAATAATTAATTATTTTATTAATTATTATGTGCAAGCCTAGGGTTTTCCTTTTTTAGGTTTTTTACCTATTTAAGGTTGTAATCTTTTCTTTTGTAATTAACTCTTTTTACAATTGGCAATATTGAGCTCCATGTTGTTGAGCATTTTTTGTTGTGCATCTCCCTTGTAACAGGTGTTTGTTTTAGCTTTCTTCCTTTGTGCTCCTTCACCTATTAGATCTTATTTTTATGGCATGTTGAGTAAGAGAGGCAAATTTTTAACTAGAAAGGATGTAATGAATGCATGGATAAGGGTGTGTTCCATCAACTCACAAAACATGCTTACAATTCCACCAACATCCTAATGTGGAATGCACAAGAGAAGGATAAATTCTTTTACTTTCAACAACCCCATGGAACCACCATGCCTTTTTTATGGGGATACAGACTCCATGGGTTCTTGAGATGATGGTTCACCACTCCGACAATTTAATCATCTCAATGGATGCCACATTTTCCATAAAAAATATGGGATGAGATATTACAAAGACAAACAAATACTTTTTTTTATAATTTGAATGATCTTTTTGGTTGTATACATGATATTGATTACGCAAACTTGCTATGTTCCTAGTACCAATTGCATACTTTTCTCATTTTCAATGAGAAATAGAGTTGTGTACCCATTTTATAGGTTGTGTCCTCACAAAAAAAATTATTGAGTACATTTATGGCTAGCTATTTATGGTGCATACACATGGAAAAGAATCCAAAAAACCTTTGATAATCAACACATTTTTTAATAATGATGGTAGTGCAAAAATTCAAGCCATACAGTAAGATCATGTTTATGTTGATTTGTATTCATTTCTCATTTTTTATTCATTTTCAATGCCACTTTCTCATTTGAATAACCAGTCAACAATTTCCTGTGTATTTTGTATCAAGGTTGTATTTGGGTGTCGTGTCTTATGCATTTGGTTCATTCGTAGGGCTTGGTTAAAGAACATACATAAGTATGCAACCAAGGAGAGGGAAATGCCCATCTTTTAGAAACTTGGGATGATCATGATGACTATGGATGATAGTGATGAGCACACTCTTGACCTCTTGAACAATTTCAAGGACCAGTCCTAGTTTTTAGAGTACTTCAAGTAGACTTGGTGCAATGGAGATGATCGTATTGGTACATTTAAAATTTCTATCGATTCAATAAAATGCCAATGCTCACATATTATGATGATTCTTCTAATATATTGTGATTTAATTTTGTTATCCTTTAAATTTGTAACCATGTGGCTGAAAAACTTTAGACAATTCCCACACGCCAACCAGGATACAAATGTTGCCATTGAGTCATACCATTCCACCCTCAAAACTTGATATTTTTGTGATCAACAAAGGAAATGCACAAGGTGAATGAACCATTTATATTATACACTTGTATATAGAATGGAACCATTCTATAGAAAAAAGAAAAAGTTGTAAATTTTTGGTTTTCTAACCAACTATAAGATGCAACATATTCAATCCAGTTTGGAGAGGGCAAAGGAAATTATGGATTATGATTGCATTCCAAATGACACACATATTGGATGGCACTAGGTCAAAATTAAGAGTTCATACAACTGGTACATGGTTAGAACATTTGGCCACCACCTATATATTTGTGAGTACCCTTGGATTTTGCAAGGGAATACTTGCAAGCATGTCCTTAAGGTTGCTGAGCTAACAAAAAGATTATTTGATGATGAAGGGCTGGTCTATGGTAAGTGAACTTCAATTCCAAGTGCTTATATTTATGCCTAAAAATTATGTTTTCATTTTTCAATTGCCTTATACAAGTTTCACATGTGTTGCAATGTAGATGACAAATGTATGCCCATTGGTACTGAGACACTATTGAATGAGATATGGTTAGATATGGGGTTAAAGAGAACATGAATAATATTTTTTGAAAGGTGTGTACCCTTGGTCTCCTTGTGTTGTGCAACATAACTCTTGGGTTTGTGACATGGATTAACCACCTCCTGTGGACTCATTAACTCTGGCAGTTGTATCGGGCATTAACAAGTCAATCTTTTGGTGCAACGACAACCATTTGTGCAGCAATTGGTATTAGATCTTGTGTCATAGGTTTGAACTCCTGGCTTATATTGGGGGGATTGTTGTAAGGTGTGCGCCCTTGGTCTCCTTGTGTTGTGTAACACAACACTTAGGTTCATGGCATGGCTTAACCACCTCCCGTGGATTTATTAACTCTGGAAGTTGTATCAGGCATTAACAGGTCGATCTTTTGGTGCAAAAACAACTGTTTGTGCAACAATATTGTCACCCCTACACAAGCTCCTCTTATCAATTATGAACATTTTGTACATATGCAAACAATGTCTATTTGAAACTATTCAGATCAAATATTGAAGAAAGTGATGCGTACACTACCACAATCTTAAGAATGAGTAAAATCATATGTATGGTGTGTTGAGAGGTTTCTAGAGGATCTGCAACAATCAAATCCATCATCGTTTGATTTCATTCAGAATCCTAATTCAACTAATACTAGCATTGTTCACATGCGTCTATGGTTTAGTGCAAGAAAGTTTCGCCCTCGACGTGTAGCACATCGTAGGTATCCTACTGCAATACTCTCCGACAACTGAACTCTTCACTCTGACACATTTAATTTCTCCACTAATAATAGCATGAATACGAATGATAGTATGCAGTCCCAGATGTCAGGCAGACCAACATTGAATGGGTGTGAGGAGATGGCATCTAATATGGGTGACTATGAAATAACCACATTGAATTTCCATTTTGTAATAGGAATGGTAGTTACTTTTCCATTTAATGACTTATACCACATCATATATATATATATACGTTGAAAGGAGTTCTCGTTGATGATTATCTTTCACTAGTGCAATAGGACTAGAAGGTATGGTTTCAAGTTAACAAATATAAATAGCTATGTTCATTTTTCAAAAAATGTTTAGTGAATGCTTGCTTGCATACAAAATTTCAACTACAATGACAGGCTGATGTGGCCCAACTTGCATTCAATTCATTGCTTTTGTAAGACTTATTGAGGAGTACACAACCATACATCATTAAACCCTCGTGTATAGGTAAATTAAACACTCGTGTATAGGTAAGTATAGGTTCAATATACTAAATGTTTAGTACATTGGATCAAAGTGTTTTAGTTTAGTACATGTCATTAAATATATCAATATTTATCTCTCTTCTCTTCCTTCTTGTATATATTTTTTCTACAACTAAAAATGTGATGTGACAAGGTATTCATGTGTACTAAATTGTAATTTTCCATAACACATTATGTTTTCTAACCTGCACTTTGGAGGCTTCAGAAAACATATCGTATTTTAGAAACTGTTCTATCATATATAAGACATCTGCAAGATATTTGTAGTGATATGACTAACCATATATTCATGTTCACTTTTTTGTACCTGTACGAGTTTGTATCCTTCATATGCAGCTAGATATCCTCCATTTTAGTGTGTTTGCATACATTTTTGGTAAGGTTGAAATATGGTATTCACTGTTAATGTATTTTTGTGGGTGCAAAATGTTTCATACTGTTTACATAAACTAATAATAGTTATATGATCTGTTCGATGCACTTTATAGTACTCAGTATCCTCTTTCACCAGTGAACACAACCACGAAGGAAAAATTAGAAATGGTTTTTGTCACGACAGCCATATGGCAAAGGCAAGTTCATTTATTTGAGTTCTTTTATTTTATATGGACTCCTCACTTTCAGGTATAATGCAATAATGTTTGTTGTTTGGAAACTCATTCTTCCCTCTAATTTTTTTGCAGATTGCTCGCTATTGCTGCCAATAAAAGTGAAGAGGTTGCCTCCTTTCTGAAGTTTCTAGATTACAATGTTGCCATAAATGAACTTGCACGTTTAACGATTATGGGATAGTAATTAGTTTTTAGTAATATTTGGTAACTTCTAATAGATAGTAATTTCCACTGTTTTTTAATGCTTTAGTTGCTTTAGAAGCAATATGTAGAAAATAAAGTATATATTTACTATATTTTATGGGGTTGACATCTCTATAAGGAGATTCTATTGTTGTTTATTTTGTAATCCTGAAATGTATTAAGAAGCAGTCAATTGATGTAATAACAAACCTCTACATCAAGGTGCATCATGATGTAATCAAGTTGAATGAATAAAATAATATTGGTGTGTTAAAAATAATTTGTATTTGCTATTGTGGTTTATTATTAATTGTTTGCTTTCAAAATCTAAATAACTTAGATCTTCAAAAAACATAACTTACAGTAACTTCTACATGTAGATATGCCTCATTGACTGCTTTAAGTTTGATGTGGGTTGTGGGTACTGCATGAAGTGTAGGTTACAAACAATGGTGTGTTTTGAAACAAGCAATGTTTCATACAGAAACACACTGTCATGAACAAATGTTGTTATTTAAAATGGAGAGGTATGTATTGTTGGTTTTAGGGGGAGAATCTAGTCATAGGGTCACATAATATCAAAAATATGCATTTCATGAATCATAGTGGGTTTTATAACATACAAAACAAAAAAGAGAACATTGCTACAACAATGAAAAATGATTTATTCAGTAGGAAACATTAAAACATATATTACATAGTTCTCATGGAGTTTTCTAACATTATTGTTTAAAAAACCATTTGTTTGTGAAACCCAAATATTCTAGATACATTTGTAGGAGTAAACTGAGAAACAAGATTTCTACACTTATTTATTCGATTAGAAGTAGTGAAGATATAGTGCTTAAAAACTTGACCAGTACAACAATAATCTTTAATAGAGGAAACTTATCACTAGCAACATTTGGTCTATTTGTGCATCCTACAAGGAGCCTTTGCACATAAAACTTGCATCAAGTAGAATAGCAACCTACAACCTAAACAACAAAATATATTTTTATAATATAAATCCCCCTTTTCCTACATGCAACTGCATGGAGCTTTTTGGGGAAAATCTATTAACATGTGGCATGGAAAAATATAGTTGTGAAAATAATTTAATAAACGTATTTACATCTGCTAGAAATGCTATAAAAAATTGAATAGAATGAGGACAATAAAAATAATGATTGTCAAGCATAAATGGGTAGTGGAGATTGCTAGGTGTCTTCAAAAATATGTTGCGGTGTCATTAAGCATTAGGGTCTTTACATATGTATAGTTACAACTTTCTTTAAATAAATTGGAGGTTTGAATAGTTATGTTTCAAAATAGACTATGTTTATTAACTTACAATTCACAACATACCTAACCCATTAGTTTTTTAAGTTGTGTATATCTTGATTTGCATTTGACATAGCAACAGTAGAATTTTCCTTCTTATGGGTTAATTAGATATACTTTTCCACAGTAGACGTTACAAAAAATGTTGTGTTTTATGTACCATGTGAAGTGTAGGGTACAAATCATAGTGTGTTTTGAACACGCAATATTTCATACCAAAACACACTATCCTTAAACAATGGTGCCATTTCAAATGAACAACTAGATATGTATAGTTATGAATATGCTGCGACAAATAGGAAGTGTTAAAACGTGTTGTGTTTCAATCAATCAATCTATTTCTTTAAATTTATCACTTCCATTTGGCCATTTGCCTTGTTAAACCAATTAAAGGATGCTTGATTGATAACACCCTTGCCACTCCCTATAGTAAAGGAAAAATGATTGTGGAAGTGAAGATACTGACTCCTACCCTTCCCCTATAGATGAGCACCATTAGCCTTATGCATCAAAAGCCAAATGTGGGTTTGTGGGGTGGAAGTTGGGATGCAAGACCAAGGGTAAGCATTCTAGGAAAGGAAGACCGAGAGTATGGAAAAGAATTCCAAAAAATTCCATCCTTGTCAATAGTATAAAAAGGAAGCCAACAATGAAATGAAGGAGATGGGTAAGGCCATGCTAGAAAAAAGCCTTGTGGTCTACAAATCTACCTGATTGGCTAGTACCCAACCAAGGGATTATAAAGATATATATCTCTAGTGACTTTGATGACAAGCAACAAGGAAAGGAAATTCTAGAGGGTACTTTTTAGAGAAATTCCTTTGAGGAAATAACCCCATAGCATAGCCCCCAATGAAATACGAGGGAAATAGTTTCTTCAAGGAGATGAATGCACTAGAGTATAATGATGAGTCTACTAATTCCATGAGGGTTTTTGATAATAAAGAGGATCTGCAAGCCAAATGTGATCTTTGCTCGTAGAATACTGCGCAGATTGAAGAAATGACTAATAAGATCTTGGAAATAGAAAAGTGGATGAGCAACATGACAATGACCATCAATAATTTTTTTAAAACTTTGGCCAGTTTTCTTTCTACTTTGTAGGTGATTGCATAGAAAAAGCTTGAGCTAGACAGTACCAATGAGGAATAGTACAACCAAATGATCAAAGCTCTCTCTTAGGAACAAGGAAAATCTTCCTCTTAATTGTGTCTATGTGATACACTTGCGCTAATATTTTCAAAAATATATTTTCCACCATTTCACAATATTTATATCCACTTTTATATCAAACTCAACCATTTAGTAGAACCATATCTAGTAAAAATGAACTAAACAATGACATATAATAAATTATGGGAGCAACAACTCAAAGTTTTGTGCTTGGATTGGACATACCCACAAAATCCCCTACCTTGGTAAAATTTTCCAAAGGTAAAACAACTGTCTTATTTACATGAAATCCATCCATGAAGAAAACTAATGTAGCATAGTATCAGTAGTATCAATTGAAATTTTTAGCACTGTAAATAAGATGGTTGTTTTGCCTCTAGAAAACATATTGTCTATATTAACCTACACTTCATGGGGTACCCAACCCATATGTGTTTAAATTATGTGTATGTAGGTTTTCCTTTCAAATAGAAATAACACAATTGTTCAAGTGTTAGAAGATAACTTAAATATACTTTTTTAGAGTACACAATACAAAATATAGTGTGTTTTGGGTACCACGTGAAGTGCACGTTACAAAACATCCAGTGTGTTTTCAAACTTGTAATTTCGCTTACCCAAACACACTATCATGAAATGATGTTATTTGAAATTGAGACCAATGTGAAACCTGTTAGCAAATTCAATTAACTACAATGAAATATATCAAATACAACATTGACAACCATGCAAGTGGCCTATGAAATATCCTATCAATTAACACACTGTATTATCAAAAACAACAATTTCATTTACTTGATATTCTTTTACACTATGTTTTTTAAAATAATACATTAAATGTTTGACCAATGAACACATTGTGTTATACAAATTTGTAAAATGTCACATTTCACATGTAAACATATACGAAATGGAAAAAACTATTTCCTAGGATTAACAAATAATTGCACTAGAAATATAAATTAAGGAGTTATAAAGCATTTATGAGGTGGTTTCCTCACAACTGCAAGGAGGATCCTCTTCATTCTTGTTGCTTGGATTTTTATCCTTTTTACAATAGTGGGTGCATAGTAAGCCCACATCTACAATAATGTTTTCATTCCTTACTAGAGTTGGTGGAGGATGGTCTATCAACATATAGAGTGTGTGGAACATTTAATGTATATCATGTTTCTCTTCTGGCTCTAAAACATAAGCATGCAATTCTATTGCAGACTCAAAAAATCTAGGATTATCATGTTGTAGGCTCCTAGTAAATGCTACTCACACACTGTCGATGCGAGGATACCGATTATGGGCCAAATTACACTTGATCCATGAAGAATCAAAGCATAATGAAGCAACCAATACTCGAATCTCAACAAGATCAATCAATCAAAATTGAAAGTAAACATTTTATCAAAAAACCTAACATGTTAGTCTTATGGAAGTTTTAAAGAAAACATCTACTCTAATCCATTGAAATTTATCTTGTTGTGGAATTGGTGTCATGTTGATGTGGATCGACGACCCTTTCCTAATCCTGTGATAGTGAGCTTGTTTCAGTCAATTATATGGAAGGGAATTGATGAAACCATGATGTTTGGTGTATGAAAAACCTAAATTATGCACAAAATGAACACGATGCAAGCTAGGTTACCATGATTCTATGCTATAAATGATCTAATTATACAATTGCTAAGCTAATCTAAGCTAATTTAAGCTAAAATTATGCTAAAATATAAAAAACCTAATTTATTTACAAGCTAAGATGGATGCATGGAAGCCATTAATGAAAGCTTGAAGCTAATTATGCAACTAAAACAAACTGAAAATAAGCTAAATGTGTGCAAATTGAGAGAATGGATGTGAGTAAATTTAACAACATGACTTGGCAATAAAAGACATATCCATTTGTCTCCAAATAGTGATCTATTTATAGGAGAGAAAATGAGGAATGAATGGTTGAGATAAAAAAGATTAATCAACGGTTCAAGATGAAAGAGATGAGAGGCATGGATTATGAATTCTCATCAACGGATGAGAAGGAAAGATGAAGATTAATCAAAGAATCACAATTACCTCAAAGAAACACACTTTTGACTTGCTCACATAGGTCAAAGGTAACTTGCTAGAAAGGTAAGAGGGTTAACTTGATTTTGAAGCTAATTGAGTTGATTGGAGGAGAGGGAATATTCCTTAGAATATTCCATTAGGGTGAGGAAAAAGAGGATTTTTACAAATTAAAACAAATTTTTAATTGTGCAAAAAGGATAAAGAATATTCCATGGGAATATTCCCTTGATTAGAGGAATAATTAGTTTAATTTATGCAATTAGGGGATTAGAAGAATTAAGAGATATTTATTAAATTAGATGATTTAATAAATAGGGGAGGGGTGAAATGATATTTAATTAAATGGCTCAGGGTTATTTAATTAAATAAGATGACTTAGGAGGTTAAATTAAATATTTTGATTTATTTAATTTAATTAGATGAAGTGTTAGTGCGAAAAGAGGTGAATTGCGAAAAGAGGTGAATTAACCCAATTTAATTAATTAGTCCAATTAGACGAAAATGATGCAATTAATTAATTAGCTAGGCTAATTGAATTAATTAAGCAAAAAGAGGATAGATAAATAGGAAATGATGTTAATAAATCCAATTCGAGTGTATGACATTGATTAGGACATTTTTCAGTGTCTACACACACATATCTCTTCGAGGAAGGATTGAAGCAATATTTAAACCTGAAAAGAGTTTGCCTAAGGGGGTATATACCCTCTATAAAATCATACCCTTCCAAGGATTCAAACAATTGTGCATCATTTACCACTGCATCCCACACGTACTTTTGGGATAGAATATGAACTAGACTTCGGTTGCTCAATAGGTCCATATAGTTGGACATGAAAGCACATGTTATATCATAGCTGAAATAACATGTAGGATCCATTATCATCTCACACTTGACCACCTCATAGATTACATTCTCCATGGTGGGACAAATGAACTTGAAAATGGAATGCAACCTCTCCATGGTGAATGAACCACCATTGATTTTCTCAAATCGGCTGGGAAGCTAGCAGATGCGAATTATGGAGTTCATCATCTTATGTTTGAAAAAATTACTGATGGTGATGCACAAAGAGGAAATGCGAAGTGAACAGTGAAGAGGTAGTCAATTCACAACACATGCTCCCTCAAATAGGTTGTAGGATTCACATCACAACCACTAGTTTATTGAAATATTTCTATTTTGGATGATGAGAAAAAATCATGAAGAATAGACATCGTGAAATAAATACTTTATAGATTTCTTTCTACTTTCAACAAGAAAAAATTGCGGGTGACAGACAACACAGATCTGGTAGATTGTTCCTTTACATTTTGAACTATGAAGACTCAGACCGAGGATACTCAATGCTAAGGATATTTTCAAAAAAGAATTGAAGCAATTCAAAAATTCCACGGGAAGTACAATAGCGTCAGGGTACAAAACTATTTCATTTCCAACATAGCGTCGCCCAACTCTGCCATGCAATCCCTAAGAGGATTGTGATATCACATGGTTGAGTAGAGGTTGGCACCTCTGGTACAATGTCTAGGAATTGTCTATGCAACCATCAGACTGCACATCTAATCATATTTATTAATTTATTGAAAATTAGAATACAATGCATTTTTTATTTTCAATTAATTAATAAATACAACCAAATGTGAACCTTGATGGTTGGATAGACATTTCCCAATGTCTACAACTGATGTCTGAAAAATTGGCATGACATAATTTTTTTTCCCAATGAAGCGATTAGAGTTAATCGCTTGTTTAACATCTTCATGATATGTTAATCATTACAAGTAGTTAAGTGTTCATTAGAGAAACAAAGGTTTGGTTGGATTATAAATGGAGCTTCACTCATTGCTTACAAAAATGTAGTAATTTTTATACGCATAAAAATCATATGAAATATGTTTTCCCTTTATCTTTTTGTTTACATTATGATGAATGGAAAACTGAGTAAAAGTGTATTATGGGTCTTTTCTTGGAATTTTTTTGAATTTTTTTTTCATGAACTTTCTTTGGTGGATGCAACCCTCCCCTCCAAATGTATAGAAACCAAATATTACACACAAGGTGACATGACCAACCTTTTATAGCAAATAAGGAGGATGGATTTCATAGGGTAGCCTTCATAGTACACACTTCACATTACACATGTGTGTTGGGTATAAAAGTTTTTAGGTTTGAAGACACAATGGAATTTCTTCTACTTGCACTAATTTGGGTAGCATGTGAATTTCACGTTATAAAACACAATGTGTTTTGAAATTGTAAGAACATAATTCTTTTTGTTATTGGGTATATTGGATATACATTTCCAAAGTAGATATTACAAAACATGTTGTGCTTTATGTACCATGTGAAGTGTAGGTTAAAAATCAAGGTGTGTTTTGAGACCAACAATTTTTTGACACCCTAACACACTATCATGAAATGATGTTATTTCTAATGGAGAGGTAAATATGTATAGTCATGAATTTCATTTGACGAACATAAGTTTTCAAAACAAAATGTGTTTATTAACTAGTAATTGAGAACATACCAAACCCATGTATTTGTTGTATATGTAGGTTACAAAACATGGTGAGTTTTTCATTCCTTGTGAAGTGGAGGGTAGAAATCATAGTGTCCTTCAAAACCCCCCATTTATCATACCCAAACACACTATCCCAAAACAATGTTGTTATTTGAAAATGGCACCTATATACTAAATTAGTTATGAATATCTTATGACAAATAGGAGGTTTGAAAAAAAATATGTTTCAAAACATAATGGTTTAATTACCTACACTTGACAATGTATCCAACCCATATATTTTTAAACTTTGTACATGTGTGGCTGCCTTACAAATAGCAACATCATAGTTGTTCCTATTAGAAGTATAATTGCATATAGTGTTCCGCTATACAGGTTACAAAATATAGTGTGTTTTAGGTACCATGTTGAGTGCAGGTTAGAAATCTTGGTGTGTTTTGAAAATTGCAATTCTCCAAACCCAAACACACTATCATGAAATGATGTTGTTAATCCAAATGGACACCTACATATGTATATTTATGGATATCTAATGCCAAATAAGATGTTTCAAAATGTTTTATGCTTCAAAACACATTGTGTTTATTAACCTAGACTGGACAACCCACCCAACGGGCCATATTTTTGTAAACTGTGTATAAATAGGTCTATATTTCAAAGAGCAATAGCAAACTTGTTCCTATTATACGGTAAATTAAATATACTTTTCCACAATGCACATTATTACAATGTAAGCCTACTCACACATGCAATGTGTCAATCACAACCTACTCTTACAATTGGGTATGCCAAGTAGGTATTGTACATTCCTTTCATGTTATATTTATTACATATCTAATTCTTCAATGTCGTTGATGTTCTCCTTAAATATCTTTGATGTTTTTGTTCTTTGTATGTCGAACTAGACAATTCACTATAATTGAGAACAAGCCTATTGGTTGGAAAGGTTTCTGTCAACTGTTCAATGACATTTCCAGGAATGTCATCTATCAATTTAACAAGTTGAAACCTCACACAATAAATGTCAGAGAGATGACAATGTGTGGGTAGAAGTTTGACTAGTAGACGAGTAAATGTATCATTTCATGTTGACCATCAAAGTCAAGGACATTGGGGTACCAACTCCATGCATCAATGTGAATATCATAGGTTGCATGAAGGGAATCATGTTTTCCAAAATTCACCCCCCACCCATACCACCATGCATCATTAAATTTTTTTAGGAGAACTAATTTTCTGCAAAATGGTGGTAGCCCTAGAAAATCTCAGACAAGTTGATTCTTGGCTGACATAGACAACATTCTGCAAATAAATAAAAAAATTAAAGAAAATTATAAGTTTGTTAATAATATACATGTTGCAACACCATATAAATTGTAGATAAAGTAAATTGAAAAATGAAAAGATAAACCTTTCAAGTTTTTTGATTTCATTCCATGATAAACACCATTTTATAGATATGTTTTCTCCTTTGCAAAAATTCTTCAAAAATATAAGATTATAAATTGCAACTTAGTGAGTCCATAAATAATAATAGTACACATTTTGTGGATAATTATGCTAAGTGTGAAATGGAATTTAAGAAAAGTGATGACAATGTAGTTGGAGCTATTCACGAAGAAATTTTAAATTAATTTTTAGTTCTTTTTATAGTTTATATGGGATTGTAAATTTGTTGTTTTTGGTGCTTTAGTTGCTTTAAAAGCTATGCATGAAAATGTATCTATTTTAGGAGTTATGATCTCTATAAACAATTCCCACTATTGTTTATTTTGGAATTCTGAGGAATACCTCTATATTGAGGTGCATTATGGTGTAATCCAGTTTATGAATAAAAGACTTTTTTTGTTATCAATTTGTTTTAGCAATTGTAATATGAGGTTGTATATGTTTTCTAAAAACTACACATTCATTATTATTAATAATTTCGTGTGTATGATACTTGAATATAATAGTCTTCTTACTCTACAACACATCTCTTATAATTGTTTAACAACATTCATTAATAAGAGAATTGTGTTTAATAACCTACACTTGACAATGTAGCCAACCCATATGTTTTTATACTTTGTACATGTATGTTTGCCTTTTAAATAGCAATAACATCTAGTTGTTACTATTAGAAGTACAATTAAATATAGTGTTCCATTGTACAAGTTACAAAATATTTATAGTGTGTTTTGGGTACCATGTTGAGTGCAGGTAGAAATCTTGGCATGTTTTGAAACCTACAATTCTCCAAACACATTGTCATGAAATGATGTTATTCCAAATGGACACCTACATATGCATAGTTATGGATATATTATGCCAAATATGAGGTTTCAAAACATTTTGTGTTTCAAGAACATTGTGTTTATTAACCTACACTAAACAACCCACCCAACCCATATGTTTGTAAATTGTGTATAAAAAGGCCTGCATTTCAAATAGCAGCAACATGCTTTTTCCTGTTATACAATAAATTAAATATACTTTTCTACAATACAAATTATTACAATGTAAGCCTACTCACACATGCAGTGTGTCAATCACAACCTACTCTTAGAACTAGGCATGACAAGTAAGTATTGTACATTCCTTTCATGTAATATTTATTGCATATTTACTTCTACATCTACATATAAATAATATGTCTCTTGTAACATAAAATGATATGAAATCTTATGAAAGTTTAAGGAAGTACGTAGGAATGGAAAAAATATGAGCCATATATATAGAATTTCATAATAAGACAAAAAATGATATATATACAATGCATTAATGTGGAGTAAACATGAAGATTTTGTGGAGATTAAATAACACATTGTGTTTTCAAACATGATATTTAAAATGTGTGATCTCAAAGGTTTGTTCATGTCATTGGTGGCATACAATTATTTCATTTTGTCCCTGAATAGGAACTTGTTATCTATGTATCTATGGGCAGAAATAGTTATTCGATGTCATCCATGTAAAGTTAAGTTATAATTTGTTGATTTTGTCATACACAATATGTTTTCAAACTCAAATTTTAACTTTTTAAAGGGTGCATCCATGTTTAATTCCAATTAATTTATTGGATAAAAATTCCAACACGGGAAGGTTGATTTGGTTATAGTTTTTTGCCATGAATATATTGTTTGTGTGGAAGGCACTTTCATATGCTAGACTTAATCTTGTGATATTTTGCACACTTAAAAAAATTGGCGATGAGTGCATATGGGAAACACATTGTTTTTTCCATGTGTATGTATGTTATCACCTTAATTATCATGCACATTAATAAATTCTTTGTGCTGTTGAGATTATTTGAAGGAAGGGTTGGGTATAGGGTAGTGCGGTGTTTATGGGTGTGCTTGTGTTTGGGATATGATTGATGTTTTCTTGAAGACCATAATCCTTTCCATGTAATGTAAAGGTAACTTGTGGCTGAAAATGTACAAATTTCCCATGCAGTCGTTTGTTATAGTAAAAATTTAGTGCAGATGTAAAATGTAGTGTGTTTTCCATGTGTATGTATGTTATCACCATTTTTTTTCATGCACTTTAAAAATTTCACCGTCTTGCCCAAATTTACTTGAAGGCAGTATTGGGTACCTATTAGTGTGGAGTTTTTGGGTGTGCTTATGGATGGAATATGATTTATTTTTGCTTCATGACCATATTCATTTGTGACACTTATATTGACAAACAGATGGAAAATGCATTGTGTTTTATAGATGTATACATATGTGTGATTGTGGGCATGCTTGTATTTGTGATTTAATTGATGTTTTCTTCAAGTAGAAAGTGCTATCAATGCAATGATTTATCTTCCCACTATTTACATACAAATTTTGCATGCATTCTTTTGTTACAGTTAGATTTGTGTGGAGATGGAATGCACATTGTGTTTTGCACATGTATTTTTATTAACAACATAATTGTCATGTACATAACTAAATATAATCTGTTGCCCAAGTTTATCTGAATGTAGGGTTTGTTACACATTAGTGTGGTGTTTGTGGGAATTCTTGTGATTTTTATTTAATTGATGTTTGCTCCATAGCCTTGTTCATTTCAATGCTTTGATTTCTCTTCTAGAATGTCACATACATCTTTCACATGTGTTGGTTTGTTGTAGACATATTTTAATGTAGATGGATAACACATTGGGTTTTCCATCTCAATGTATGTTAACATATTAAATGGTAGAACACACATTAATAAATTCATTGTGTTGTGCAAGATTATTGGAAGGAACTTGGGTTTGTCACATGTTAGTTAGTTGTTTGTTGATATATGTGTTTGTAATTTATTCAATTTTAGTTGTGTAGTGGACAACAAATTTAATAGACTGAAAAGAAACTAAATGTCTAGTGCATAAAAGTAAGAACATAAAGAAGACATCAAACACAAATGATATAAAATGTCATGTATGTTAGTTAATTATATAACTATTGAACATCGATTGAAGAGATGGCATGATTATAATTATGCAGACTACATGGAATTGATATAATAACTAAATGAGTAGTGAACATATATTGTTAACTTGTATACTATATGTATATAGTATACAAAAGCAATCCAATTACAATATATAGATTGGACATTATATTCAAAAATGGTGCTAATTCATATTTCCTTTATTTCCATCAGTTACACCTCCATCAATGATATCTACTGGAATACACACTACCTATTTATGCATTCTATTTACAATTCTATTGCACGCTCCATAACATTGAACATGGCATTATACTCTACAAATAGAAAACTTGCCATCTTCTTGTTGGCCTCATGTGTTGCCTCATGATTATTATTGATCAACCCATGTTGATGCAATTCAAACTTTAATACCACATTCCTATCGATCAAATCTATGAACTTGATATTCAAATCATAAATTATCTTTTCCATGTCACCTATCAGTAACTTGATCCTTTTATTCTCTACTTCGAATACTTGAACCTTCTCTAACAACATATGAATGTGCATGACCTCAAGTTCCAGTCAAGCTTTCATTGATTTCATTGTTTCATAGTTTGATCCATCTATGTTAATAGACCCCTCTTTCGCTACCTCCCTTGAATGTTTTCCCTTCACCTAAAATATTGAACTATTAAATGTTTCAACATTAATATGGGTGTTGGCTTCTTCAACAATATTTCTGTTTCCCTTAACTTTTCCCCTTGCCATTCTTGCAATACTTGTGTTTAGAAACATATTATTGAAATTCATTAGTTTCTGCCTCTCAATTATAGAAAGAACATGTAAAACACAATTAAATAATATCATTAAAAATGAAATAAATCTTTGTACTAGTTACGATTCACATTATCTTATAGGCATACAATATAAGTTTTTGAAAGAGGAAAATACATGTTTTACAGGGACCCAAAACCACAAAATTTATAGACTAAACATAACATCGTCAAAGATACCAAAAGCATAAAGGCTGTAAAAACAACAACAAGAAAAGTCCACAGCCACCAAAAAGGCCAGCGAGGGCCACAAAACCAAAAAAACTAGACAAAATGCCAACAACAGTTAAATTTGGGTCTTTAATAAATCGGTCATCTCAGCTTCCAGCTCGTTCATATCCTGAACTCCCCTCTTTAATATCCGAACCATATGGGTAGTAGGGGGTGCTTTCCTTTTAAGGTTGGCATGGGTCCTTTTCAAAATCCCTTGGTCCTTGTTCTTGCTATCCTTGTTCTCTTCCAAATCGACCACCATCGAACCTTGTTGCATTTTTTCTAGCTTTTCAGACATAGCATTGATGAGGATAGCATTGTGCCTAGCCATTTTATGATTTTGTTCCACAACGGTTTTCATGTTGTTTTTAATTTTGACCATTTCAGCTTCCAAAAACTTGTACTTATCCTTAATGTCACTTTCTCCCATACCAATACTGTTCTTTTTCCATTTTCCTTCTCTGTTGCTGAGAACGGCCAACTTCAAATTCAGCTCCTTCAACTTACTATACAGAGCCCTATTTCTTTGATTAAGATCATTAATTTCTTGATAGGCCCATTTCAAAACCCTAAAAATATCACTAATGCCACTTCTAGCAGAAGAAAGAATGTCACCATGCTAAACCCAGTCTAAAATGAGGTTAACATCATCCAGGTTGGTGGAACTAAGGAGTTTGATACCAACAGCTCTGAAAGAAGCAGGAGGGGAGGGCACAAAAGTTTTTCTAGCATCAGGGTTCTCAACTTTGTCTTCCAATTAGTCAGCAAAGTAGGAAACCAACTTATTGGCAAGGGAACCATTGAGAATAGGGTTTATTAAAGGGACAAAGCAGTCGGGGTGGGTCTCAGGGTTAGCTTTAGTAAGCTAGGGTTTTTTAGGCTGGGTTTTCTTACCAGACATCTCAGAGGATGGGTGGGCTTCAACAATTCTCTCCTGGTGAGGTTGATTCTCCAAACCCCCACTATCTATTGTTAGAAACCAAGATCAAATTTGCAAACTAGAAAAATCACCTTCCACAGAAGAGAAAAATGAAAAAGCAGAGATTTGCAAAAGATGTGCAAATTGATATATTCGAAGTACCAATAATTACAAGAGATAATTTGCTTTATAAAAGAAAAGATGCATAAACCTAATATTATCTTGAACAACAAGATAACTCGATAAGATAAGGATAAAACCTATAACTTAGGAATTAAATATGCCTAAGTAAATTTATGCAAATGTGTAATTAAATATTAATTACACCAACACCCCCCAATAAGTGCAACTTAGGGAGAAGCAAATTATTATGCAAATATGAGTCTCAGCAACAAGGCCTGATCAGGTACTCATGTACAAATGTAAAGAGAGAGAAAACCCATTGGGAAAACCCCCCCTCAGAGAGATGAACTGCTGCAAAGAAGCAAGTGCTGGAAGAACTCTGATGAAGCAACACTGGAACCCCAAATCCAGCAAGCAAGAAAAGATAATTCTGTCTACAACTGAAACAAAAAATGGAATCACAAGTGCAACAATAGACCCAATGCCAAGGAACACTGGAAACTCACATACTAGATCAACCTTGGGATCTATAAGCAACAGTAGATGAAAGGATGAATGGACCCATAATGATGACAGATCTGGAAGTTATGTCTCTCGAAGCCAATGCCAAACTAAAACTAAAACTTCCCATAGGATGAGCACCATCAAGATTCTGAAAAATTAACCATAAAAACATGGCCCTCAAATGAGAAATATTTGAACCAATGCAGATCAAGAACCATAAAATCCCAACTGAAGTGTGAACCGAAGCAAACCAACGATGTGTCTAGCTAAGCAAGAAAGAAGCTAAGGGAAATAACAGGAAACTAGAAAAACTCATGCGAGTTGTCACCAATATGAAAGATGGATACAAAAACCCCCTTAATGGAACTTTATATCAATTTGTTATTACAATACCCAATGATTGCATAAGGAGATAATGCAAAACTATAGAAACATAATAAAAAATGCAAACCTAGCACATGAAACAAAAATGAATGCATGCATAAAATAATGTACACATATTCTATAAATAACCTTAGATCTGCATAGAGGCCAAAACCAGCTTTCCAACGCCATGAAAAGCACAAAAAATGGATAAGCGAGTCACAAGATATGTCTCCCGGAGTGAAAAAGGCAACATATGAATTCTGAGGTAGAAAGAAGTATCAAAAAGGAAAAACTTGAAAACCACACCAGCACCATTGTGTAGAGCTCGGAAACAACTTTTCGGCGATATCTTGTTTGCAAAAAAATGACGCCGTATGTGAAAGTTATGCGCGTTTCCATGAAAGTGCTCAAAAAATGTCCGATTCGGCCATGTACAACCCTCAGGGGCTAAAAAAAATAGAGCCCCTGGTTGGCTGGGTGGATCAAGGGCTGAAGTGTAGGAACTAGGACTGAAGCTCTTGGTCACCATGTGACCATCGCATGAGCTAGGCCGGCGCAATAGGGATCTGGGCGGAGCCCGTGGTCCTCCAAAGGACCTGGTGCTTTGTTTAAAGCCCGTTGGGGCTTCCGCTCGGGGCCTGGTCACGGATGTGACCTGCGGCTGGGAGATAAGGCCTGCGGGGCCTGAAATAGGAGCAGCGGGTGGGTGGCTCAGGCAAGTGGAGGTGGGCCGACGGTGGTGTAGCGGAGGCCACCGGGTGGCGGACGGGCGGCACTGCCTTTTAAACGGGCAACGCCAAAAATCAACAATTTTTTTTCTCGATTTCTGAACCTTGGTATGTGTGCCAGGGGGTCGTACGACCCTCGGGCAAAAAAAAATTGCCTCTCTGAATGACTGTGTCAAAATTGAACAAATTTTATATGCAAATAGGGGTTTTTGGGTGCTGCGAATCCAACGGCAAGGTCCATTTGGGCCCAAAGTGCTCCGAAAATTAGGCGACCCCTAGATCTATCAAAAAAATCATTGAGCTTGAAACCCTCACAAATCTGGCAAATGGTGATGAAAATCAATGAAATAAAAGCCATTTCTGACTTTTTCCAGTGCTCTGAATCCAACGGAAAACCCCGATCTGATCCAAGATGCTGCATAAAGATGCTCAAGGATTGAAACCATCGAGGGAACTTGAACGAGCTCTGCACTGTGTTCCTCGAACAAAGCTGAGAAAGGGCTACAAATTGAGGCTCTGATACCATGTTAGAAACCAAGATCAGATTTTCAAACTAGAAAAATCACCTTCCATAGAAGAGAAAAACAAAAAAGCAAAGATTTGCAAAAGAGGTGCAAATTGATATATTCGAAGTACCAATAATTACAAGAGATAATTTGCTTTATAAAAGCAAAGATGCATAAACCTAATCTTATCTTGAGCAACAAGATAGCTCGATAAGATAAGGATAAAACCTATAACTTAGGAATTAAATATGCCCAAGTAAACTTATGCAAATGTGTAATTAAATATTAATTACACCAATATCTATATCATAGTCCTCAAACGTCATAGAGGCAATAGGTTTGGATAAGGCTGAAATACTTTGATAGTGTTCATATATTAACCTAATAAGACTAGGATGAAGAATTGGGTATCTCTTGGGATTTTTCTTATGGTCCTCTAGGCTATTACTCAACGAACATAACAGGTAGTGAGGTAGAGATATCCATACCTTATGGTGGAAGTGGTTAAGAATGACAAAGTGATGACCATACACTCTAGTAAATTTTTTGTCCAAGGTGATGTACTCCATAATAACACGAAGCACCTTTCTCCACAATGCCTGGATGGTGTCAATTTCGAAATAGCTATTGGAGATTTTAACCAGTTTCAATTTCTCCTTATCCTTCTTAGGAAATCTAATGACCGCCTCATCAGAAAACCTTCTGTCGCGATAAAACTTCATGCCCTCAGTGGACATTCCAATAATCTCCCCTATAATTTTCTCATCCAACTTCACCTTTCTCCCAAAAAGAATTATTTCTCCATTGTTCAAGTTCTTCTCGAAGTAGTCTGTGGCCATAGTATCAGGCCCATGAAGTTTTTTCAGAAATGGAACCAACCCACCTCTTACAATTTGCTTCCAGATTCCTTGTGTGCACCTCATAGCTCTTTGGTTCAACTCTTTTCCTGTCCCCCCCCATTTTTCATTTGCACCTTTCTGCAGACTCTACCAGCATCGGGCACCTATTGTAGAATAATGCAGCTATTCCAATGCACCCACAAAGCGTGTCCCTTTTTCTTCCCGTCTAAGTAATATGATGTGGCCCCATGAAATCTCTTGATTTCGATGTACTTGGCCCCTTTCCCTTTAATCATTAAATGTATTTTCTTCTTTCCCATGCGTAACATCATAATCTAGTAAAGCCCTAACTTCAGTTCTCAAGTCCCTACAATTCTACCACGTGTTCTAGCCTTGCTTCATGACCCCTTCATTCACAAAGTAATCTTGACTGGGCATACAATATAAGTTACTTTAAGTACATTTAATGATTAAAGGGAAAGGGGCATACAATATAAGTTACTTTAAGTACAAATACTGTATAAGATACATAGTAAGTTAAGATTCCTACAATCAAGCAAGGTGTAGGAGAAGAAAATGCATATACAACCAGCCAACGAACACATCAACTACACATATAACCAATAGTGGCAATAAAAAATGAAATGTACCTTACCATTCCTAAGTTTGGGAAGCCCATTTTGGATGGAATAGAGGTTGGTTAAACAACTTACAGAAAGTATTTAATTGGAACAAAATAAAATGTTCTAGTAAGTGCTCAGCTAAATGCCCAAGTTCACTAGAGAAGAGGTGAACATGTACAATATAGTGGTTATAGAAAACTATGTCGTACGAATGAAGTTATATAGTAAATGAAGTTCTAACATGACAATGAAAAGTATGATTTCAAATGTAAAAGAACTTATTGCTCAAACACAACAAATAATTTAACTAAACTCCATAATTGTTCAATAATAAAATGTTGACATACGTAATGCATAAGTACAATTTTCTGCCCATCTCATAATCTCCTACACTGCCTATTATGTGTAATTGGACATTCATAAAATATTTGACGCTTCTTGGGGTCCTTATGCATTGACGGTTGGGAAGCATGTGCTTTGAGCCTCACACTTTGCACTCCTTCACCCTGTAACAAACCCACCATTGTAAATGAATATGTTGAAGAATGAACATATGGATAAAAAAAACTATAAGGTACTAAAATATATAGAGCAATAAATCCTTTATTTGTACCACTAGACAAGAAGGCCTCAACTCAGAGAGGCTCCATATCTTGAATGAATTTACATAAATAGAAAGAACATCTATGAAAGCATTAGGATAAGGTAGACTGCAACCAAGATCAATGGCCTCGATAATTTGTACTTTGACACAACCTTGTGGAATTGGAATGTTGTGGAAAAGTGCATGTCTTCTCACATCAGTGGCAATGCCTTTTCCAACCACTGTACCCTTCGAGTAAAGGTCAACATGATCTCCAACCTTAAAAGCACTCACCTCATCATCTATCATGTCAGGATCAATAACATTTGGTTACAATGGAAGGGTAATTAACACAAATTATAATTCAAGTCAGATTTAATGATTCCAAAAAATTTGGAAATGAAGCATGAAAATGTGTTATGTTTCTATTGATAGAGATGGCTTCCCAGTGCTCTCCCTGTCCCCATCTCCATCATGATTACCCTCTCCCACTTGCATTGCGACTACATCACCAATAAGGTCAAGCCTTGACTTCTTATGAGAATGAAAATGTCCTTTAATTTTGTTATCCTAGAAAACATGGAAAATGTGTGACAAGACAAATAACATAAGCAAACTTTACAATTTGAAACTACAATATAGAATTATATTTGTATAAAACAAAGTGACAATGTACACTTGAGATAGTTGAAGTCATAGGAATGTAGTGAACACCTCAATCTTTATTTCATTATAGTGGTTAAGGATTTATCACTAAAGTTGTGCAATAGGAAGATCGCCATCCTAGGATAGAAATATCCAACATAATCTAAATAAGCTCATAATGTAAAAAGTCTTCCCTCATTTGATATATACTTTGTTTTCATGCAAAACATTGCACAAGTTTCACAACACAAGTTACATACACAAACATAACAATTTCAAATTGCAATTTACAATAATATTTATATGAAAGGAAGTGAGAAAGCACACTTCATATTCATGGACTCATAGGAATCTAATGAGCACCTCAATATTTCTTTGATCACCACTATTCTGCTTCTTTTCGATAAGTTGTGCAATACAAATTTTAAAATACATTAAAAGAAATCTCATAATGTACAATCTCTACCCTTGTTCAATAAATCAAAATATATACATACTGATTCCTCTTTGACTTCTTTGCTCCCCTCCCGAGGCATCCTTTCTTCTTTGTTTCCCTATTGGGACATAGTTTCTTGTCCCAATTTGAAAGTACTGTGTACACGTTCACCAGTTCCTTCTTCACCCTTGCCCTGTAATGGTAGGAATGTCAATGTCACATTAAATTCACATGCATGCAACCACTTCATTGAAGTAATCATAAAACACATTAAAGAGTATATTTGGACATTACTGTTACATCCACATTCTTTTTGTCAAGAAACCTTGAAAATTTTGCCCACTTTTCCTCCATCTTCTCATTATTAGACAATGGCCTTGGAAGGACATCATCTTGTGCTTTTCTAGGTAGTGTTTCCTCTTTCAAACCAGCTGATGAGGCCAATCATTAGCTAGTTTTTTGTCATTTAGTACACACTTTTAGATATTTCCAGATACTCATTTCATACATATTCCTTCTTTACTATCTTTTATGATCATCATGCAACTTGAACTTGTTTTTAGTATATGGAAATATGATTATGGTATGTTAGTAATTGCATGGCTAAAATGTGTGAATATGTATGGAATGTAGTGTATATCTATGTTTAAATTATGGTTATTAGTATTGTGTATATATTTAGGTGAACTAACTCTTTGCAACCAAGAAGCTAGAGCAAGTAGACAGTAGCTCACAACAACTAAGAAGTGCAACCCGCAACCAAAGGAGTTTCAGACAACGATGTAGGGGAAGTTGCAAAATAAAAGAAATGTAATAGTTGTAGAATTGGAGGCGTTTATTTATAAGGAATATTGTGAGTCACCATGTCATTTAATAAGACTATTGAAGGAGATGAAACCTGCTATGATTGGGAATCCAATGTGACTATTTCCACAACCCACGTTTCTACTTTACCATTGTAGAAGAGTTGCAATCCTAATCAACTTCTTCTACATTTTCAGTTATGCTTTTTAGTTATGTATACTTTGTCACACTCTATTTTATAGGAGAGTGGTGATTTGCATTTAGATTTTTGTTTTGAGTCCTTGTTTCAATAAGACTCCCCTACACCTATGCATATATATGGTTTGGTGGTCGAGGAGAATAACAAGCATAACAAGCATAGTAGATATAGCAAATAGATATGTTCAGATGGTTTTATTTTGTTTACACAAATAATACTCTTGTTTCTAGTTATGTTTTTATGAATAAGATATCCTTGAAGATTCTTATTGAATTATGATATATGTGTTATGAAATGAATAGGTTTTTAGTTACTATTAGGGTGAAGCCACAATAGTGGTTTACAATTGAAGTGAGGAAGGAAAACTCACAAAAAATGAATGCATGGCAAAAAAATTGATTTTAGGGGTTCGTACGAACCTATTGGTTTGACCGAACCCATTAGGGGTTCGCTAGAACCTAGGTTCGGGCTAACCCTTTTAATGCTTTCCTGCCAAAAAATCCAACAAAACCCCTTATAAAAGGGGGATTCGAATGAACCCTGGTTTGAGTGAATTCAAACCCTCCTTATTCCTCATCCCCCCTAAGACAAAAAACCCTAAATTTTGGCACTTCGGAGCTTGGGTTGAGGATGAAAATGGATGAATCTTCACAAACCCAACTGGAATCAAGTAGCCCTTGGAACGAGCTATCTAATGTATATAATTTTAATATGTTTTGGTTTTATTATGTATTTGTTTTTTTAGTTTTATTAAACATAGGTTTTTCATCAAAAATGAAGGTCTCTATTTTGCACATGTGGAAAAATAGTAGATTATCAAAAAGAAAAATTGAAAAATATGAGTGCGCCAAATATTGAAGTTCTTGATCCCACAAAGAAAAAAAAAGAATTTTGATATATACAAAAAAAGTTGTGTTATATGGTCATGCTATGTCTGAATTGTAATTTGTTTGATTTCAAAACTTGATTAAAGAAAAAATATTCAATAAAAAACTATCTAACTAAGTGGAAGCACTAGATATCAGAGTTACAAATCTAAATTCAAAAGAATTAGAATTTTATCCTTCATGGAAAAAAAGTTATGCGTTATACAGTGTGCGTCACTTTTTAAAAATGCTATTTTTTGAAAAAAAATAGTTTTTGTGGGAGATGGAAAAAGAAGTACAATCTGATTCCAAAAATTTTGAAAAAAATATTTTTAGAATCTAGAGACAAAATGTGATGAGACTCTAGTTTGCATCATCTTTAAATTCTTCACGGTTTAGCTGGTATAGGTGCCCGAATGTGAATATTTAGTTAAAAATAATAATTTTAGTGTCCAATTTGGCCGAAAATTGTAAACCACTATTGTGGGATCACCCATTATGGTTAATTGATTTAAGAAGTTATATTTGAGTTTATCTTGTGGAGATAGTTACTTGAGAAAGGGCCACTCAAGGTAACTGTTCCCCACTTTAATTTCTACACATTTATTTCTTTTGTTACAATTTAGTTACCTTCATTATTGCATTTGTCTTAATCAGATTCTTCATGTTGTGAATGTGAATGAAAACATGAATAAGATCTTATCTTGTATTTCATGCTTTGTTTGTCTCAATGCATTATCCTCTAGAGTGAGTCAAAGTTAGCAACATTAGTTAGTTATAGTGTTTAGGTTTGTCAATGAACTAGTCACAGTCTTTAGCTGTAAGTACCTTTAGAAATAGTTCTAGATTCAATTCTTTTTACTGTTATGCAGTTTATATTTTTCCCACAAGCGCAAACATCTATACTAGGATGATATAGGTAGTGGAGAGTCTCTAGATGCACATACAGTTCCAACAAATCATCACAATCTTACATTAGCCTTGATTGATAATTAAATGGAGTCTTTACAAGGGTTTAGTGGACTGTTCAGTTAGGTACCCCCTCTAAATTGTGTGAATATCACCAAGTTTACTGAATATTAGTTGGGAATACATTTTTGGTGTTGTTGTCGGGGATGGTGCTACATTCAAAGATTCATCTATGTTATTTCAAGCTTTCTTAGTTTAAGTATTTTGTTTCCAACATTAGGATAATTAGGTTTTATTCCATCAATACCGAAAAATTTTACTAACATCAAGTGTAGGAGTTGTTGATACACAAAGTCACACCTATTGTATGCAGAGGTAGCGAGACGCTCTGGGTAGATTTCTTCCCTCAACGCATAAAGCTAAAGAGGATATTGGTGATCACAGTGACCAAAGTGAGGGTATTCCCAAAGAACTTTCCCTTTCACCAATATCCACTACAAATATAGAGGAGACCTTCCAAACCATGTCGTGATGTAGTGGTGGATGACCCACCAAAACATGTAACTTTTGAGTTCCCATTGCCAACCAAGAGAGAGCAACTACTTTGAAGAATATACCTCCTTCAACATTGCCTATCTTTTATGTTTTGGTTATTGAGGATCTATATACCTTCTTGATTGAGTTTGATGTCAAGTGTAGAAGTTATGATTACACAACAGATGCAAACATGCTCAAACTATTGCCAACAACTTTGAAGGATACTGCTTTAAGATGGTTTATGGGTTTGGGAAGACATGTTGTTCTAGATTGGAACACTATGAAGACAAAGTTCCTAGAGAAATACCAAGACTACTATAGAGGAATTGATAGAAAAAGAGATGACATTTTTAGGATGTCTCAAAAAGAAGATGAACCATTGGAGGACTATGTAGAAAGGTTCCATTTCTTCTTAAAGAAGAATCCAAAAAATAGGATTTCATAAAAATCTATGAAGTTAGTGTTTTTCAGAGGTTTCAATGATGATTGCATGGATGCCCTTAACCTTATTAGGCTAGGAGATGTATCACAATTTCCTTTTTAAGAAATCTGCAAGGTTTGTAGGAACTATTCAAGGACCTTTACTAAAAGGACTAGAGGGGATAGAACATCTTCCATAAGTAAGACATCTAATGGAGTCTCTAGAGTGGAATTGAGTAACCTACTATATTAAAGAAGAAATCATATGCCATTTGGCTACCCAATTGGACAATCTACATGTGAAGAAAAAGTAAGAGGTAGAGGCAATCCTTACTAAATAATACCCTAATTTCAGACAAAGAAAAGCTAATGGCAAGTGCAAAAGAGTAGCAAGTATTTTAGAGGATAGACTAGGGAAACCAAAATTTCAAGCACTAGAGGGTGAAGATGGACAATTATTCTACATTGCACAAAGGAGGCCATGGAAACCAAGACAAGGTATGCCTCAAGATCCTTTGAATTTCAATACACCATTTCTAATTAGCAATCAAATTTCTCTAGTTAGAACCCTTAGTCTTGGGAAAACACACAAAACCAATGGAAAAATCCTCAACCAAACTAGAATCAACAACAACAAAACATATGGCCATAACAAAACTTTCAAGGACCTAACTACAACCCCCAATGGCCATTACAAAAAAAATAATGACAACCTCAATGGAAAAAAGGCTAGCAATGGAAAAACCAAAATCTAAATTACCAGTAGCCAAAACAACCTCTGCAACTACAATAGGAAGCCATCATGCCCAATCCAAAAAATTCTTCATCTCAGCCACCTAGGTTACCTCAACTACCAACCCAACTTGCACCTAACTCGAATACCAAGCCTGTTTAATAGGTCTACACTAACGAGGCTATTCAATACCCTACTTCTGGGGTAGAGGTGAGTTATGTCCACCTTAGGTCAGGAAAAAAATTGGATGGGCCTTCACCCTCTCAAATCATTGAGTTGGTAGATGAGGAACCCTCAACAAAGATCTTAGACAACCCACCTTTGGAGACTGAGTCAAATTAGGTCAACCAAAATAATTCAACTCTAGAGCCTCCATTCCTTGAATGATTATCTGTTCAAAAACATCAAAACCAAGCCAAAACTGACCTATTAGGACAACTTCAAGATGTGTGTATGAGGATATCCTCATCCAATCCATCAAGGACATTCCCATTTACACAAAAAAAATGAGAGACCTTTGTATTAAAAAGCCAGGGAGAAAGAGAAAAGACCCTCAGACTGTACATGTCTTAGGGAAACATGTTGACATTATGTTGGGAAACATAATTGTCCCTAAGTATACAAATCCTGGAAGCTCAATGGTAGATGCTAAGATAAATGCGACTCTCATCAAAAAAACCTTAATTGACTTCAGGGCAACCATTAATGTGATGACTAAAGAAACAATGCAACTATTGCAGTTAATAAACCTTAGACCTACACCCACTGTTCTACAGTTGGTAGATAGGTCAATAGTGAAACTTGAGGGCATCATTGAGGACTTGGTCATAACATTTAATTCATGGGAGTACCTTGCCGATTTCATGGTATTGCAACCAAAGGCTAATCTTGTAGGCTATTCCCTTATTCTAGGAAGACCATGGTTAGGAACAGTTGATGCATTTATAGGCTATAGGTCTAGAAACATGATTATCTCAAATGGAACTATGACCAATAAGTTGGTCCTTTATCCACCAGCCCAACCTCATGTAGATTTAGAGCAGACCATTTGGCCTACTCTAGATGAGGAAGACCATTATTTCCTATAGAATCTCATGATTATTGAATGTAGCCCCTTGTTGAGCAACCAAGATGAGGACGATTTAATAACACACATTATACAAAATAACTGCGGCAAAAACCCACAACAATAGGATTGTTTGTCATGTTTGTAGGATCCTCTACAAAACATTATACCCGCCAATTCATCAGAGTCAATATCCCACATTTTTCATTCTTTATTACCACAAAAATGTGTCCTAGACATAGTAGGACTTGACCTTTCATTTGTACAATCAACATCCAAGACTAGAAATCATGCTACGTAAAATGTTAATGTTAGCATTGAATTAATTGTTGAACAATAGAATTCCCTAACCACTGTGCTGAAGGCACACACAATAGCCTTTGCATGTGATTACCATGACATGAAGGGGATTGATCCAGGCCTATGTATGCACATGATATACATTAATGATGGTTTTAAACCAATCATACAACCCCAGAGGAGAATGAACCCTGCACTAAGAGACACTCAAAACTAAATTATAAAAATTGCTTGATGCAGGTTTCATTTACCCTATTTTTGACAGTCAATGGGTGTCACCTCTAGTTATTGTCCCAAAGAAAGGAGAGAAATGGAGAGTGTGTGTTGATTATAGAGAATTAAATACAACAAGTTATAAAAGACCACTTTCCACTACCTTTCATTGATCAAGTGCTTGACTCCCTAACAGGTAAAAAGTACTTCTACCTTCTAGATGGGTTCAGTGGCTAAAACCAGATTAAAATAGCTCTAGAGGACTAGGATAAAATCACCTTTACATGACCTTGAGGTACATATGCTTATTCTTTTCTCCCATTTTGGCTGTGTAATGCTCCAACCACTTTCCAAAGGGCAGTGCTGAGTATATTCTCATATTTTGTACATGAATCCATGGAAATCAACATGGATAATTTCACAACCCATTGAGAAACATATGATGAAGCACTTAATAACCTAGAGAAGGTCTTAAAGAGGTGTCAAGAACACGATCTATCCCTAAGTCATGAGAAATGTTTCATGATGACGACCCAAGGGATTATGCTAGGACATTTTGTATCAAGTGAAGGGATTCAAGTGGATCCAAATAAGATTGAGATAATCTCCACACTCGCTATGCCACAAAAATAAAGAGATGTCAAGAGTTTTCTAGGAAATGCTAGCTACTATAGCTGTGTTGGAATCTCAGAGATGCATTGACATCCTATATGAACAAAGGGTCAAGTAACATCTAGAAAATCACAAAATCTACTGATTACTTGAATGTTATAGTTTTACAATTTGATAGAAAAGTAAAGGAATGTAAATTACCATATGAAGAATACTATAAAAGCTACTTTAATAGCAAAATGACAAATAAAGAAGAAGAATTCCAACTTGCTCAAGGTCCAATTCACCATCTAGCTCCAAGCAAATGAACAACACCTACACACACAGTAACATGAAAAAATGTTGGGGCTGAGTTTGGAACTTGCCTTAGTCAAATCCCCATTTTGATGTTCCCACATACATGAACAACCAATAGATAATGATATTGTAGAAAAATTGTAAAGAAGTAGATAGAAAGGAAGCAATGAAGTAGAGAAATGGAAACCTAGATGCTACTCTACAAGAATGATAATGCAAAAATCAAGTAATCAAATGGACACAATATCACCTTCCCTTCTACAAGCACTCAAGGTCGATATAGGAATAAGGAGAGTAATATCATCACACCAAGGAGGTAGAGCTTCATGAACTTGCAATTACAATGGCATTGGAATGAGAAGAAGCTGCAAAAACCAAGTAGAAAGTTGGTAGCAACAAGAGAGTGATAAAGAAGCCAAGAGAAAGTGTTAAAATTATTAAGAATATTACAAGAATTAATGGAGAGAGTGAAGGAGTGAATCAATTGAGTTTGAAAGGTAAAATTGAAGGAAAATAGTTATTTCTCATCGATCAAGATTCGACAGGGAACATTACATTCACAAGTGGTAAGGAATCGTAAGGTTTCTACTACTTCCCGATGCAAGAATCTTGTTAGGATGGTAGCACATGTGGATGTTCATGCACATCCTCAACAAAAATTCCATCATCGACACAAAACAATAGGGACACACAAATAAAGTAGGATAAAAGTGAGTTATTTACATTAATAGACTTGTAAGGCTAAAATGAGAACAAATTAATGGGAAATTTTCCCTGGTGAAAATTTATGCCATTACACACCCAAACTAGAATCACATATTGCTCTCCTTATTCTATCACAACAACTTTCAATAGTTCCTCTACTTTTTTCTTATTAATTTGGTAAATAATTAGAATATATTCTTCCCACACTAGGAATTTTTCATCAATACTCAAAGAAATTTGCTGAGCATTATTGTCTTCATCATTGATGGTGTGATAAGACTTTACCAATTGCTTCAAAACTTGATCAGCTAACTCCAAAAATTCTCTTTTCATTGTTGTCCAACAGGGATCCACCCATCTAGGTCAACAGTTTTGACCTCTCCTTTAAGTGTAGCCTATAATGTAGACATAGGATCTTGAGTATCAAAAGGTCTAATGATATTTCTTATGCATACTATAAGTTGTGCCACCTGGGCCTTTAGTTCTTCTTTGGTTTTTTCATCCTTTTGCATCCTTTCTAGTATTGTTACAGAGATAAACATTTGCAAAGACTATTGTTCCCCTTCTCTGGTCTGCACCCCCAGATCCACTTGTCTAATCTAGTAGTCATCAGTGGTCATTTCTAACTCCAATTTGTGAACTAAGGGAACAACTATTTTAGCTATCTTGTTGCCCTACTCATCAATAGAAATGGTGGATATTCTCTGAGATCTCTTTCTTTTTCTTCCTGGAGATTGGAAGGCTTCAAAAAACACACTTAAGCTCTACTCCAGAGTTCCCATGTAAGACCTCTTCCTTGTCTGAATGGTATTATTTAGCCATACAGGTATGGTTGCAGTTGTTTCTCTTCAAGGGGAAGAGGTGACCTCAATATCACGCGTCTTCTCTGCATTATCTTCAAGCCCCTTTTGATCAGACCCTTGGGAAAATTTCTCTTCTTCACAGTCCTTCTCTTGATTCCCTTCTTCTTCTATGTGAGGAAAACCCTCAACATCTTTCTTTTCTTGATCAATTTCTTTCTCACCAAGCACATTTTCCTGAGAAACATGCTCTTCAATGTGAACTTATTCTTTACTTACCTCTTATGTAAACACTTATTAAATGTGTAACTCCATATGAACATTTTCAAAGAAAAATCCTTCTCCTTTTGCATCTCTTCTTCTCCTGGAGGCTCCTTCTCTATATCTCCTTCCTCCATTATTGTTTCAACAATAATTTCCTCTCCATGAGGTAGTTCATGCTTTGAAGGAGGAGGAGGTGGAGTAGATGGTGGTGGTTGAGAAGGTGGAGTAGGAACTTTTACTTTGGGTGAAAAAGGAGTTGGAAAATGTGACCCATGAGGGGGAGTCAAGGAGTACGTTTGTTGAGCCTCCCTTTAGGCTGCTCATTCTCCAATAGCTAATAATGCCACTACCATCCCCAAGTTCCTCTTCACCTTCACTAGAGAAAACATTCATTGAGCTCCTCTCTTTTCTTTTCTTTCTTGCTTCCTTAGCAAGTTCCCCATTTTATTTCTTCTTGTAACGGTACTAGAAGATGGTTTCTCCCTACTAGAAGATCGTTTCTCCCTAGCAATATGTGACTATTTTTCCTTGGTTGGATCTTTAATTTTGCTCTCTCCTTTCTTTTTCTTCTTTGGTCCCTTGGTGGGTTCTGGTAGTCTTGTCATAGGGAAATTCCTTTTAAATAATCTAAAGAGTGGTCCACACACCTTGTGTTGTATCCTTGATGTCATCATTTTCTTGTATTGGACAACCAACATTGTAAATTGGTTGATCAAAAATTTCTTGACCTGAGTAAGTAGGATCAAGAAGCTTTCCATCTTCATTTTGTTCCTCAGGAATCCAGAGGCCTCATCAAGAAGACTGTTACCTGACAATAATCCTTCATCCTAAATTCAAATTCTTCTTCATAATTGGCCTAATGATCTTCAAGCTTTGGCTAATGAATGAAATATGCATCCATTACTTTATTGACATTGCCAATGGTGTCAAATTTTACTTGGGCCTCATTGTATAGAGACAAATTATATCTTTCCATTTCAACCTCAACACCCTTAGCATTCTGTGTATTTGAACAAGATTAAACTCCTATTTTTATGGGAAAGCCATACCCATGTTTTTGCTTCCCAACACTGAGCTGCTACACTTATGTAATTTGTTTACAAACCTCCAACAAAAGTAGCTTATCTGATGGGTATTGAGGAAGCTTGTATGGAATTTTATGGTAGATTGCTACCTTGATGTAGGTGAAAGTATTATACTTGATAAAATAGTATCTGATTTATTTTATCGCCTCCATGGCTTCAATGGAGATTCTCCTAGTGAAATCTCCCTCCAACCCTTTGATCACTGATAAACAAAATTATCATTAACAAAACCAAAATTGTGGAAACTTGCCTCCAATTATAGCTAAGGATAGTGTTGGTATATGATTACTTCTCCAACCTCAAAGGAGCCAACCCTGGCAAGTCCCATGAATGAGGCTTGTGAAACCAACAAATAAATAAGATAGGATGTCATGTAAAAATTATGAGTTGAGAGAACATTACTCAACTGCTCATGGATAGTGTCACTAATGAGAAGAGCACAGTCAATTTTCTTATTGTTTGAAGAATTGACAATTTTAATGAACCTCACCATCCATGGGTAGAAGTCCCTTGCACGTTGGTACCCAAAGAATCAACTCAATAACACAATTAAGTCTTCAACATCCTCTTTGTAATCAATTCTGTGCTACACCTTGGCCAATTTAGTAGCCATCTTCCTTGGATTATCTAAAAAAATATTATTTATGTAGTTCAAATTATCAGTTGGATGCTCATCAAAATAGCTAACTACCTCTTTCATTTCAACTGGCTCATACTTAGAATGGGCAGGGATTTTGAAAAATTTCTCTATCATTTCTGGGTTCACATCTAATGTAGTTTTCCTATTTCCCCCCTTGACCTTTCGGGTCTAGTGGTTATAATGAAGTGCATAGGTAAGTACCAAATTTGAGGATTGGAATGTAATTGGAAAAGAAACAACTTCCTCCAATCTTGATTTTGCAATAGCTCTAGCCATTGGGATCTTGGCTCTACTATCACTAATTCTCTATTTGAATTTATCTATGTCGACATGGCCCATCTGTATCTCCAATCTCGTTGCATGGGGAGAACATCTTCGAAGATGGATGATAACCTTTGTATTGATACTTCATTTCTTCTGAATCCTTGGGAGGCATATATCCTGCAAGCACCGATACCATATATTAACATTTTCATATATTACTAAGAAGAGAAATCCTACAAAAGAAGCCATCTTAGATAATGTCCATCCTTTATTTCAAAACCATAACTTGTTAGAGATAACTCATACAAAATTTTCGAGGATTGGCCTTCGGGCTTACCCCTTACCTTATACCATCAACACTTACACTAAAGTGTTCATTTTTCTCTTTGTTACCCTCATTGGGCATTAGGGATCGAAAATCCCCCATACCCCTTGCAATGAGGATTCCTTAAGTAATGATTGCGTTTGATCAGGTATCGAGGATCGAAGATCCCTTCTACCTTCTAATCATAGTGTGAAATCCCCTTTGTTAAGATTCCATCTAATTGGGCATCGAGGATTGGAGATCCCTCCTACCTTTTACATTGTTGACATTGTTCATTACTTAAGTAGTATCCCTGATTCGCGAAGTTTGAAAGATGTTTTTAGAGTTTGGGGTTCAAGCTTTCACTTTACTTCTTTCTTGAGATTTGATTTAAGACTTTAAGAAGTAAGCCCGATCTGTGAAGTTTGAAAAGTTTTGGGGATCGACGTTTGGAGTTTCATTAAATTACTTCTTATTTGATATTTTCATTCAAACTTTAAGAGGGAAAATTGATTAGCAAAGTTTGAAAATTTTTAGGGATCGAGGTTCAGAGATCCCCTTTACCTTTTGTTACAAAGTTTTTAGTATTAATTAAATCAAACATCTGAAAATCTCAATTTTTATTCTTTTGAACTTTGACTTGGACTTTTGAAGAGATTTGTTGAAGGAATACTTATCAAGCCCATGTTGGAGGAAAATTTTCTTGTGATTTTGGATATCGGAGCTTAGAGTTTCATTATACTTCCTACCTCAATAAGGAAGTGTGAAAAGTGTATTTCTAATGCCCAAAGTCCAAAAGGCATTTTGGAAATAGACAAGTTTTAGTTAAGTGTTGTGTGCATCATTGGGGATCAAAGATTGAGGACACCCTTTACCTCTTTCACCTCTATAAGAAAGGTGGTAAGGGACATCTTTGATGGTTGAAACCCTAAGGTCATGCTCAAGATCTCATTAGGTCACCAAGGACTGATCAAGAGTTAGAGGTTGAAGTTTCTCCTTGTATTATGCAAGTCTTTTCATGTATTGGGTAAGGGAAGATCATGATGTCCAAAGTCCAATAAGTTTTAGTTTAAATCACACTAAGGAATAACAAAAAAACCCTTAGGAAACCTGAGGCCTTATGTTTGATGATGATGTCATAAATAACATCAAACGATGCACCGAAAAGGGAACTCGATCTGGCGAGACAACAAAGCCAAACTGATAAGAAAAAAAGGGAAAAAACATGTATAGGAGAACAAAACAAGGGAATTCCAAAGGATAGACCAAGGAAAGGAAAAGAAAAATAATAAAACAAACAAAAGAAAGCGAAGCAAACCAAACAACCAAAACCCAAACACACTCCCATGCACTAGACAAGCAAGAAAACCAAGAAATTTCAAAAGAAGTGGCATGAATTTATACTAATCTACAAATGTGCAAGAAAATGGAAGGAGAAGGAACAAAACACACAAAAATGCAGAGCCAATGAACATGAAGGAAAAACCAACAATGTCGCACAACCACCCTGAACACGAACCAATAATACAACTCACACTAGGGCAAACTAGAGATGCTAGAAAATAACAACAATAATGGGGTTTGATGGGCAAGAAAGGAAATTAGGAAAGTTGCAGATCCTTTGGAATGCAAATTATCGAAGGAGTAATCACCAAATAACTCATAACTTAATCTAATAACCACCCAATACTTCACATTAATGGCACACTAAACCCATGCATTAATGCATTGGATTTTGACGCCTGTGTATTAAATTTGAATGTCAGTATGTACACATGAAAAGACTTGATGTGACGTGCATGCAGAATGAGGCACCGTTAGTAGGAGTTCAGGTCAGGTATGTAGTAAGACAAAACCCAAAACTGTGAAGCCCGACAATAGCCAAAACGTAAAAACAACACATGCAGGAGGAAAGGGATTGAGGTCAAGCTCGACAAGGAAGCTATACCCTTCTCTAGTATTCTGAAAGCCTGAAGCCTAAAATAAAATAAAAGAGAAGAAAAAAATGAAAGTGGAAGGAGAAGAAAAAGAAAAGGGGAACGAAGGTACACAGTGAAAAGAGGGGGTCCCCATTTTTACAAGGGCAAAAAGGGGCGTGAGTGAGAAAGCACAACATGAATAAGATGAGAAAAATATATTCTAAAAAAGTGGCATAAAGAAAGAATAATGAAATTGGGATGAAGAAGAGACCATTATTGATTTACTCCTTTTAATTGATCTCCAAGATGATGTGAATGAATAATTAGTCACTTGCGAAAAGAAATAAACTAATGCATATATGCAAATTAGGGAATCTCTTCAAAGTGAATCAATCTTGGTAAGTTTACATTATTATGTCTTGACCTTTACAGATTTTTCCTTCAGAAATAAATGTATAAAACAATTCAAGATGCCCAAAAAGAAGAAAAAATATCACTAACAGTTGGAGAAGCTGCCATTGGATTGACAACTTTCCTCTGAATTTTAGAGGTACAACTCCCTCTTAAGATATGCAATGAATGAAAATGGGGTATGCTTTTCACTAGAAAGAAGAAAAGTTAATACTAATGTTCAGCTGTGCATAACCATGACACAAATGTGATATGTTAATTTTAAATGATGAGAATGCAGGTTAAGTGACTCACAGTTCACATATCCTACAACCTTGAATGAGAACCAAGAAGATAATGGATAGAAAATTCCACCTCAACAAATGAATTAATCTGAATTCAAAGCTTCAGAAATAACACATATACAATTTGATATAACAGATAGAACATTGAAGAGTAATCACAAAAACACAAAGGCCATCTGTGATCAAAAGTAAACATCAATAAGGACATAGACTCAAAAAAATCTTCTTTATTTCTCCAATGTAAACTTGAGTTCAAAGCCTCAATATCCTATACAACAAACTAAGTTGAAAAGAAAACAAAACTGCCCTTTCCCCTATTTCCCAAACAACTTCCAAAAAGATCCCCTATCATGAGCCTTTGATGAGATTTTAAAGGCCCCCCTTTGTAACTGCTTCTTGAGAACCGTGGTAAAATGAAAAATAAAGCATTTTCGTTTATAACAGTTTCTTGGGAAACTTTCTCACTCATTTTAATTTATAAATTCACTTTTCTAAATCTCCCTGTAGCGTTACTTAATCTAGTTTACCACATTAGTAGACCTGGCCCACCTTGTCTAAGACTAATAGAATCATGGGTCATTTCATATATTAATCCAGCTTCACTCATTGTAGAAATTCTCATTGCAACAGTCCTTGTAGAAATCTTCCACATTCCTAGCAAATGAGGCACTATCACAATACATAAGTTTGGCCCTACCTTCAGATTAGGAACTTCAAAAGTTTGCTTTATCAAAATAGTTGTGAGAAAGATCATCATCTTCTATTTCAAATGCATAGGCTTGAAATTCTTTCTAAATCATGTAACTTCCATCAACTGGGAAATGATGGTCTAGATTTTAGGATTGAGATCAAACAACTTGTCTACTAGCCTTCTAATTATCATAAGAAAATAAAAACAAACATCTGAGTACTCCTTTGTCAAATGCTCAGATATCAACCCCTGCAATGCTTATACTATTTCCCTATTTGGTGATGTGTTTTGCTTTATGCAGGTGTGCAACCTAACCAAGAAGATTAGTCATGCTTGCATAATATCATGATTCAGGTGTGATGTAGTAACCTCAGTTCATATCAAATGTCTTTAGAAAAATTTTCTTCTTCATAATACAAACAATTAAGGCTTTCTTAAAGGATCTCTCAAGGATGTAGAGAACACTTTTGAACTCAACTTCACCCTCACAATGTTCTTCAAATCCTTCTACTAAGAGCTGCAGTTATCTGCTTCTCTGTGAACACATTTAACACTATCTCCCACAACCTTCTCTGCAACTACCACTAAGCATAACAAGGCTTCATCATGCTTGACTATTACTCACGCATTCTCTTTCTTAAAATATTTTTGCAGTTTCTCCATACTTGCTTGAGTTCAAGGAGTAATTGCATCACAAATGGGAACTCTATAATGTATACCACATTGGAGGTGGTGCCCTGTTGATACAAATCTAACATCATCTCCATAAAATCTGTTTGTACACATCCAAAGCATTTCAAACTATACCAGCATTTGCACCCATAGGAGGTTCAAGGAATACGCCGCTAGGAACAACTGATAGGTTTATAGTCAGATACACTTCGATGAAAATGACTTATACTTTCAAAAGACTTAGAGAAGCAGAATAAGGTGTTCGATTAATTGGAACTGATTGCTCTCCTTTCATATGAAGGTGTAACATGCTATGATTCACATTCCATGTTTCGAATTCCCAATTCTATTTTCGTTATCTGATATGATGTTGTGAAAATGATGACAACTGCCATCGTTCCAATCTTTCATTGTTCTTATAAGCTGCATGAAGACCAGCATTACATAGCCAGTGTATAGTTCAATCTGATGATACTTCCCCTCAGTAGCCATGACACCCATGCTTTCACATTTTGCAGACCTTCTCTTTGTTCCCATATGTCGCGTGCATATCTTCAATGGCGATGGCACATATACAAAATATGCCTATTTTTATCAGGCTCTGATGCTGAAGAATGGGGTTTTTAAACCACCATCAGCCGATCAAGTTGGGGATCGGGCTTTTTTTGAACTCCAAAACCAAAAGTGTCGGGAGTTCCAAAATTTACAAAACCTCCGACTATGAGGAGAGTCGGGCATATTTGAAGTTTGAAAACCTTTTAAAGCCCCGACTATAAAAGGTGGACAATGAAGCTTATATGTTAATTAAATTCTTGTACACTATTCATAAAGTCCCCCTTTAATATTCTTGATGAAACATTTGATTTTTATAAACCTTTCAACTTTATGTATCTGATTTATCTAATGCTTAAATAAAGAGGGGAAGGTTTTATGAAAATTTATCCATTATTATTTTTTTACCTCGGGGGAGCTTATTAAAGAGATCATTTTGTACCTTATGACTTCCTGAAACTGATCAAATAATGCAAAATAAAATCTCAATAGTAGTGCTTTAACCTATTCCTCTTGAAACCGTGTTCGGGTTGAAAGACAAAAACTTCATAACTTTCAAACAGTAGCTCCATTTTTTATGAAATTTGGGCTGCATGAAGATTAAGCACCATAGAGTAGAACCCAAGATTATTTTAAGCTCCAACACTTTGAAACTTGAATTTTAGCCTCATTGTATTGGTTTTTCCAAGATATTGAAACTATTTTTCCAATTTTGCAATGAAGCTTACCTCTTTTATCTGGAAATATCCTGTTGTCTTCATTTGACAAGTCAATCTAGAATGTTAATAACTCATAGGTCTCAAGAAAATGATTGTGCTTAGCCACTATAGGCATAAATGAAATTTTGATAGGGGATTTTTTTTAAAAAAAATTTCAAATCTCAAATTGGGGGATAACACTGGCTCCGACTAGGGACTGTATTTCATAGGGAAATGCATAGAACTCTAGAAGCTTTAGGTGAAGATCAGTGCTTAAAATCCATTGGGTATGAAGTCAAAAGAAAAGTAGGAGGACAGGGTGATGCTTGTAGAAGGGTGGAGGGGAACCAAGCACAAACCAAAAACAAACAAGCCAAAATTGCCTATCTACTTATGTATAAGGCAGGAAAATCCTACCTCAAGCGATGCTCCAGATTGCTCATGCAAAACCATCCACAGGATGAGAAAAATAAATACCTGAGTGAAAAAGAGTTGTGCACTTGTGAGGCATCTACAAACTCAGAATTGGCTTCTTGATCATGAACATAAATCTGATGCTTATGAAGTAAAAGAGATTCTTGAAAGATGTATCGAAGAGCCATTCTTCATCATTCACCTTTAAAGTTTCCTGTGAACTATTTTCAATATCAACCCCTTTTGAAATAACCAAAAGAATCACATCATGGACAACTTTATCAAATTTGGGGACATTCTCAAATAAAATAATTTCACTTTTATCTTCACTATTTGATTCATCCTTCTCTATGGACAACTCTATATTTATATATTTATCACCCAAAACATCATTTTCCATAACTTGCAAAGAAGATACAACCTCCTCTTCTCCACATAAGAAATCATCTCCTGATGTTTCTAAGCACCATTTTGGAATACAAACAATATGGGGCTGAACATTCTCGTTTACTAAACCAACATTACTTTCCCCATACTTATTCATACAATCATTCTCTATCCCATGTTTCACAACTTCAAAATTAGATTCAAAACGAGGTGATTCAAAAGTGAAATCATTGATAAACTTTTCTTGGAGTTTTTCTTCTTCATGATTCGATGTAGGAACTTCAAAAATTTCACCCTCCAATTGTGGATGATTCAAGAATAAATTTGATGTATCATTCTAGCTATTCTTATCATTGACAATTTTTTCACTGGCTGCAATAGGAGTTGTTAGACCACCCATATTTGGATATTCAACAATAGAGTATTCTTCTTCAACACATGATATAAGAGAGAGTACAACATATTCTTCACAAAGAAGGTTATCACTTAAAGCTTCTAATTTTTTTTGAGGCCCTGCAAACCTTCATCAACTTGACTATTCTTGTTCTCTTCATTAATCTCAATAATTTATTTTCCTTTCATAATTTCAGATTTTGAAAAATCATCAACATTGCATATTTCAAAGATGAATTTTTCCCTTACCTTTGGCTGTAAGATTTCTCCTTTATCATCTTCTTCATGAAACTTGAAAGTCATATACTCTAGCTATGTATCAATCATAACTCCATTATCAACACCAAGACTCAGAGAGAAAACATAAAAAATGAAACATTATTTCTATGAATTGATCAATGAATCAATCTCTAGAAATGTGACAATTGATTGTGACTTTTGAATATCACATTCTACAAGCATGGGATCAAGTTTGATAGAAATAATTTCTTCACTTCTTGCACAAGGAAAATCATCACTGAGAGGATAAGCAGATTTGTAATGCAATTTATCCATTCTCTCATTAGGCTCCTCTTTATCTTCTTTATCAAATGCTAAATCAATTTTATCAAAGACAAAAACTTCCATGTCCGAACTATGATCTAAAAACCCTCTTTTAGCCTCATAAGAAATACTTTCTATCACTTGGTCTTTTTCATCAATATCAAAGTTAATGATTTTTGTTTCAGGAGAAAATACAATACCATTCATACCTTCTTTCATATCATCGGAGGTACAAATGGCTGCACTCACTTCAGTGATGTGACCATTTTCGTCTAGGATTCCACATACAAAGTCATCATTTGATCTTTCCAGTTACCAGTTTGGAATAAGAATGACATTGGGTTCTTCTGATAGTACCTTTCCATTATTCTCTTCAACAAAAGTGGATGATTGTTTGATCTCACTCCTTTGTATGCATGTTGAGAAAGATTCTGGTTCTTTATTTTCAGCCTAGCTCAAATTTTTTTCTTGTTGTTGATTGTGATTCCGTGGCACTAACAAATCTTTGGGGTTAACAAATTTTTGCACAGAATCTCGTTCACCAAGAATAGAAAAGTTATAAGAAACTTGATCTTCATTTTTTGGTTCTTTTTGAGCAATTTTAATCTTTCTATATGATAAATCTTTTTTCATGATCTTTGAGAAGATAAAACCTATGATACAAACTTCTAAGCAACAATGTGGATTGGTAACAGATGCAACCTTTTATTTTCCACTTCAGAGATGCTCACTTTGAGACTGTTCCACAGTGAATGAAGTATTTCATCATCTTCAACCAATATCTCTTCAATTGTTGGCATAGGTCATCTTCTGGGCTTGGGCTGATTTCTTTGATCTGACTGAATCATTTTCTAAGTTCTTCAAATAAAATAGAGTCACCAACCTCACTTCTTGATGAGGTACCATTAAAATATTGGAGAATAAGGATGCACCAATCTTCACGTTCCCCAGCGGACTCGCCAAAAATATGTCAGTTTATAGATTTGTCCTTCAGAATTAAATGTAGAAAATGACTCAAGATACCCAGAAAGAAGAAAAAATAGCACTAATAGTTGGAGAAGCTTCCATTGGATTGGCAACTTTCCTCTAAATTTTAGAGGTACAACTCTCTCTTAAGACATGCAATGAATGAAAATGGGGTATGCTTTTCACCAGAAAGTAGAAAAGGTAATACTAATAGCTATGCATAACCATGACACATATGCGATATATTAATTTTAAATGATGAGAATGCAGGTTAAGTGACTCACAGTTCACATATCCTACAACCCTAAATGAGAACCAAGAAGATAATGGACAACAAATTCCACCTCAACAAATGAATTAATTCAAATTCAAAGCTTCATAAATAACACATATATAGTTTATTATAACAAATAGAACATTGAAGAGTAATCGCAAAGACACAAAGGACATCTACAATCAAAAGAAAACATCAATAAGGAGAACATTGAAGAGTAATCACAAAGACACAAAGGACATCTGCAATCAAAAGAAAACATCAATAAGGACACAGACTCAAAAACATCTTCTTTATTTCTCCAACGTAAACTTGAGTTCAAAGCCTCAATATCCTATACAAGAAATTGAGTTGAAAAGAAAACAAAACTGCCCTTTCCCCTATTCCCTAAATAAATTCCAAAAATATCCCCTATCATGAGCCTTCGATGAGTTTTTAAGGCTCCCCTTTGTAACTGCTTCTTGAGAACCGTGGTAAAATGAAAAATAAAGCTTTTTTGTTTATAACAGTTTCTTGGGAAACTTTCTCACTCGTTTTAATTTATAAATTCACTTTTCTGAATCTCCATATAGCGTTACTTAATCTAGTTTACCACATTAGTAGACCTGGACCACCTTGTCTAAGACTAATAGAATCATGGGTCATTTCATATATTACCCCAGCTTCACTCAATGCAAAAATTCTCATTGCAGCGGTCCTCGTAGAAATCTTCCACATTCTCGACAAATGAGGCACTATCGCAATACATAAGTTTGGTCCTACCTTCAGATTAGGAACTTCAAAAGTTTGCTTTATCAAGACAGATGCGAGCAAGATCATCATCTTCTATTTCAAATGCATAGGCTTGAAATTCTTTCTGAATTGATATGTAACTTTCATCAACTAGGAAATGATGGTCTAGATTTTAGGATTGAGATAAAACAACTTGTCTACTAGCCTTCTAATTATCATAAGAAAATCAAAATAGACATCTGAGTACTCCTTTGTCAAATGCTTAAATATCAACCCCTGCAATGCTTATACTATTTCCCTATCTGGTGATGTGTTCTGGTTCATGCAGGTGTGCAACTTGACCAAGAAGATTAGTCATGCTTGCATAATATCGTGATTCAGGTGTGATGTAATAGCCTCAGTGCATATCAAATGTCTTTAGAACAATTTGCTTCTTCATAATATGAACAATTAAGGCTTTCTTGAAGGATCTCTCAAGGATGTAGATAACACTTTTGAACTCAACTTCATCCTCACAATGTTCTTCGGATCCTTCTACTAAGAGCTATGGTTATCTGCTTCTTTGTGAACACATTTAATGTTGTATCTCCCATAGCCTTCTCTGCATCTACCACTAAGCATAACAAGGCTTCATCATGCTTGACTATTACTCATGCATTCTCTTTCTTAAAATATTTTTGCAGTTTCTCCATACTTGCTTGAGTTCAAGGAGTAATTGCATCACAAATGGGAACTCTATAATGTATACCACATTGGAGGCGGTGCCCTCTTGATACAAATCTAACATCATCTCCAGAAAATCTGTTTGTACACATTCAGAGCATTTCAAACTATACCAGCATTTGCACCCATAGGAGGTTCAAGGAATACGCCGCTAGGAACAACTGATAGGTTTACAGTCAGATACACTTCGATGAAAATGACTTATACTTTCAAAATACTTAGAGAAGCAGAATAAGGTGTTCGAGTAATTGGAACTAATTGCTCTCCTTTCATATGAAGGTGTAACATGCTATGATTCACATTCCATGTTTCGAATTCCCAATTCTATTTTCGTTGTCTAATATGATGTTGTGAAACTGATGGCAACTGCCATCGTTCCAATCTTTCATTGTTCTTATAAGTTGCATGAAGACCAACATTACATAGCCATTGTATAGTTCAATCCGATGATACTTCCCCTCAGTAGCCGTGACACCCATGCTTTCACATTTTGTAGACCTTCTCTTTGTTCCCATATGTCGTGTGCATATCTTCAATGGCAATTGCACATATACAAAATCTGCCTATTTTTATCAGGCTTTGATGCTGAAGAATGGGGTTTTTAGACCACCATCAGCCTATCAAGTCGGGGATTGGGATTTTTTTGAACTTCAAAACCAAAAGTGTCGGGAGTTCCAAAATTTACAAAACCTCCGACTATGAGGAGAGTTGAGCATATTTGAAGTTTGAAAACCTTTTAAAGCCCCGACTATAAAAGGTGGACAATGAAGCTTTTATGTTAATTAAATTTCCGTACACTATTCATAAAGTCCCCTTTAATATCCCCAACGAAACATTTGATTTTTATAAACTTTTCAACTTTATGTATCTGATTTATCTAATGCTTAAATAAAGAGGGGAAGATTTTATGAAATTTTCTCCATTATTATTTTTTACCTTGGGGAGCTTATTAAAGAGACCATTTTGTACCTTATGACTTCCTGAAATTGATCAAATAATGCAAAATAAAATCTCAATAGCAGTGCTTTAACTTATTCCTCCTGAAATCGTGTTTGGGCTGAAAGACGAAAAATTTCATAACTTTCAAACAGTAGCTCCGTTTTTTATGAAATTTGGACAACATGAAGATTAAGCACCGCAGAGCATAACCCAAGATTCTTTTAAGCTCTAGCACTCCGAAACTTGAATTTTAGCCTCATTGTATTGATTTTTCCAAGATATCAACTATTTTTCCAATTTTGTAATGAAGCTTACCTCTTTTATCCAGAAATATCCCATTGTCTTCATTTGACAAGTCAATCCAGAATATGAATAACTCATAGGCCTCAAGTAGACGATTGCACTTAACCACTATAGGAATAAATGAAATTTTGACAAGGGATTTTTTTTTGTTCGAAATTTTCAAATCTCAAATTGTGGGATAACATTATGAACCTTTCTATATTTTACCCTTTACAACATCCTATAGTACTACTATTATTGTACTTCAAAATAATGAAGATGGGTACAAATCACTTGTTGAAATTATTAGTTCTTCAAATGATGATAAATGGTGGTATGAACCATGGAATAAAAAGATGGTATCAATAAAATATATTGATGCAATTCTACATGCAACAAAAGTTAATAAGATAGGTTTTAGTTTTGCATCCACATTTTTTCACATCTAGAATATTTCAAGGTGTGGGGATGACATATTTTATCAAGGAAATATGAAATGTACCCCTAGAATATTTGAGGTTTTATAAATTATTTGCATGATAACATGATAGCAAAGTGTTGTTGAGGTTCACACAAATTTGATACAATTATGTGAATGCTAAGGTAGAAAGACAATTTTGTTTATTTCCCAACTGTATTTGTCAATATACAAATAATATTATTTCAACAAATATGTAATCATTTGCATATAGTTTTTTGAGAACTAGGAAGTGGACACATTGGCATGCACAAATAGAATGCACCTTAAAATTCAATATTCAATTTGAGAAATTGCACAATTATGTCTAGTTCATTTTTCTTCTTGCTTCAAACTCCTTAAAAATTAGATTTTTTCACCAACTTCCTTCACTTTCAATGTTGAATTCTATATAAATATAATAAAATTAGTAATAAATATGAAAATATCCAATCTATAATATGAAATTAAGACAAAAAAAACATAATTAGCATTCTAACACTACAAACATGAAAATATTAGTTCATATAATCAAATTTCATCTAAAAAATTAGGTATTTTCTCCTTCTATATTGTCAAAAAAAAAAAGGTGGTGGAAAGGTGGTGGAATATGTAAAATATGCTTGTGCTTTTGTCAACACCATGAAAAAGCATTTTTTTGTTGAATAACACACATAAATTGGAGAATAACAGAGCATGTGGTCTTCAATCATGGGTCATATGCATTTTTACCTATACTCTCAACCCTCAAGCCTAAACCCTATACCCTAAACCCTATACCCTTAACCTTATACCCTAAACCCTAAATAGATACCTTATACCCTCAACCGTAAACCCAATATCCTCAAACCTATACCTAATATCCTAAACCATAAGCCATATAACCTATACACTTAACCCTATACCCTCAACCCTGAACACTTTCCCTCAACCCTCGACCCTATACCTTAAACCCTAAACCCTAAACCCTAAACCCTCAACCCTATACCTTATACCCTCAACCATAAACCTTATACCCCATACCTTATACCTAACATCATCAACCCTAAAGCCTAAACCATATACCCTCAACCCTCAACCCTCAACCCTAAACCCTCAACCATAAATAGATACCTTATGCCCTCAACCATAAACCCAATACCCTCGACCCTATACCCAATATCCTCAACCCTAATCCCTATACCCTATACACTTAGTCCTATACCCTCAATCCTAAAAACTATACCTCAACCATAGGCCCTAAAGTCTATACACTAAACCCTTAACCCTAAAATCCATACCTCAATCCTAAAGACTATACCCTTGACCCTATACCTTAAACTCTCAAACCTATACCCTATTCCCAATACCCTTAATCCTAAACCCTATACCCTTAACTATATAACTTAAAAACCCTAAACACTAAACCCTCAACCCTCAACCATATACCTTAAACCCTTAACCTTAAACCCTAAACCCCATACCTTATACCCAATACCATTAACCCTAAAGCCAATACCCTTGACCCTAAACCCTCAACCCTCAACCCTATACCCTATACCCTATACCCTATACCTTAAACCCTAAACCCTAAACCCTACACTCTCAACCCTCAACCCTATATTTTATACCTTTAATTGTAAATCCTATACCCTATACCTTATACCCATAACATCAACCCTAAAGCCTCAATCCTAAAGTCTAAACTCTATACCCTCAAATCTATACCCTAAACCCTAAACCCTATACCCTCAACGTTAAACTAGGTATACCTTATACTCTCAACTGTAAACCCAATACCCTTGACCCTATACTCAATATCCTCAACCCTAAACATTATACCCTATAGAATCAATCCTATACCCTCAACCCTCAACCCTATACCTTATACCCTCAATCGTAAACCCTATACCCTATACCTTATACCCAATACCATCAACCCTAAACCCTAAACCCTCAACCCTAACCCCTATACCTTATACCCTAAACCCTATAACCTATACCTTATACCCAATACCATCAACCCTAAACTCTAAACCCTCAACCCTAAACCCTATACCTTATACCCTAAAACCTATACCCTATACCCATACCCTCAATCCTATACCCAATATCCTCGACCATAAGCCTTATATCCTATACACTAAGCAACTAAGAAAAGGTAAATATACTAAGAAACTACTTGAAAAGGTAAATATACTAAGCAACTACACCCTAAGCGAAGCATTTATGTTTTTCTTTGACATACTACAAACACATTATAAAAAACTCATGTTTTTGTTTGGTTTGGAAATTTCCAAGCCTTTCTTGGAGTGACCTTCCAATGTCCAAAGGCAGGTTTTTGCAAATTGTAAAAAAATTGACGTAATCTCAAGCTCACCCTCCCCATCAGGTTTGCACATGTTTCAATGTCAAATCAAAAAACACCATGATAATGTTAAGCTCTCTCTTAGCTATCTAATCATGTAATTTTTTCACACATTTTGAGTATGTTAAGGTTTTCATCTTTAATTTCTTTTGCTAGTGTATTCATTTTTTTGTCAAAAACCAATGTTTGGTATTTCTGACTTTATTTTTTAATCATTCATTGAAATTTCAAATAAATCACATTTTTAAGAACTAGACTCCATTCTACACTTTAAAAAAATGATTATCAATTAATTTTTGAAAAAATTAAGGGGAAGCATGCTCAATTTTCTATTTTTCAGGATGTGTCCACTTTGAAAATTAGTGAAAAATCACATATTAAAAAAATTACAAAAAAATCTAGGATATACTACATGGTGTTAACTAATTTCTCATTGAACTGATTTTGAAATACTAATTTTTTTTAACATTTTAGGGGGGCCAGACCAGATGCTATATTATGTTTTTTGAAAAAAATAGGACCAATTTGTGTGGCCCCCTTTTTTGAATCCCTTAATCTCTACCACTTTTTTAAAAAATAGTAGTTTAGAAAGTAGATTCGAAGAACTATGACTCTTGTTTTTGTTGCATCTTCATATTTTGAGGGTAACTATCTTCAATTTCTCATCCAAGGTCAATCTTTCTTGATTTCAGGAAAGAAAAGTGACCACTTAAAGCCCCTTTTTGGTTCCCCATTTTTGTGCACTTACCCATACATTCTATATATAAATTTAACTAGTAAAGGAGCCAGAGAAATCCATAAAAATGATATTAATGCATGAAATTCTCTAAACATTACATGCTAGGGAGGAGTAATACACAAAAAGATCAAGTCAAGTCCACTACTTTACATGAATTTCATATCCTTTTACTTTTCTAAACATTTAATTTTATGCACGGTTAGATTAGTGCTCATATACTTTGAAATACATGTTTAGTTTAGGATTCACATGCACCTCAAAGTGGGGGGAAAATATAATAGTGAAATTTTCATACCCATGTCAATTCCCATTTAGTTTTGGAAACATTTGATGGAAATTTTTAATACAATCACATATCAACAAAAGATACACTCTTGTGCAAAGTTTGACCTATTTCCTATCTTTTATCCACCCCCCTTTATACACATTTTAATACATTCGACCCTATTTATACATGTATTTTTTATACATTTGAACACCATTACTAGTTCTTAATTGGGCCTATCATTACACCCATCTCTATGCATTCATTCCTCACCCAAGTGATATTTGTGCCTCCCTATTCCAAGTCAATCTCATGGCATGTAGGTTCACTTTTGCACCATGCAAAGTTGACCCCTAAATTTTCAAACTTAAATTCAAATTTTTATGATATTTTCCTATTTTACTAAAAGCTATGAGATGACTTGGTACATATTTGAAGATATATTGTTGTGTTAACATTCCTACTTAATCTAACATAATTTGTGTTATTTATTTATAATTATTTAATTAATTTAAGTTAACATTAGTGGTTTCTTTTTATTTACAATAATGTATATATTTTTTAATCAATTTTTATATTTATTTATCTAAATATTAAAGTTTAATTCATTGAATTCAACTTTATAAATTTATTCATTATTAATTGAATAAATATAATTAATTCTAAAGTACTATTTGCTCACCAATATATTTACTTTTGCAATTAATTTTGAACTACTAATTATTTTCCATGAGAATTACTATACATTTTTAATTAATTCTAAATTACTATTTGCCTACGATAATATTATAATGAATGTAATAAATTTTATGTATTTTTAACTAGTAAAAAAGCCTCCAAAAAACCCCACCAAAATAACATTATAAATGCATGGAATTTTCCTAGCAATTAGTTCACAAAACCCATTAAAATAATCTATCCATTCTAACATTATCATCTATCCAAAACCATTTATTTATCTAGTAATATAATTCTTAAGTTTTATACATCTTCATCATTTGGAAGGCAAGGGAAAATTACATTGATCGGCCTCTTATGCATGGGAACACTCCAGCTACTTAAATTTCAACAAAAAACACACTTAAACAGTAGCATAGAAATATGAGATTAATTGCAATATGCAAAGCAATTGTGTATGTGGGTTGGTAAGTCAAATTATATTCCTCAGGAGCCTTCACACATTTGATACATTCTAAAACTCCAGTCTTTGGAGGCACCTACATCAATTCTACTTTAGTTTCTTCACAAAAAATAGAGTTTTTCACACTAGCATCCAAAGGAAGGTTCACATTCATTACCTTGGCTAATTCTTCAATCTCTTGGTGGATTCTGAATTGGCCCTCTTTGATGATATAGAAGTGCTCCAAATAACAATTAAAACAGTCTTGGCTTGATCGACCACCTCGCCAGTATTGAAGATGCATGCTCAATACGTGATGCATGATCGATTGCATGACCAATCTTTATTTAGCATTGCATGTTTTTTTTTGGGATTGCATGATTCTTCTTCAATTTAGCATATTTGTTAGTATATTCAATAGCCCATGTAATTTCACTTTGCATGCTCCGCTGTTCTAGTTTTTGCATTTTTTTTATCATTTTTCTGATTGCAGATGCATGGCCTGTTGCATGATCTACTAACATTAAATAAAAGTTTGTTCGTTGTACTTCTTCACGAACTATTTTTTTCAGTCTTAAAAACAAATAGTCATTTCAATCATTCAAAATAATAGTCTTTTTAGAAATATGTTTTTTTTTTCCTCTGTGCATTCCACTATAGTATATTATTATAATTGTTTAAATTTTTAATCTTTGAGTTGGTATTAGAGAAAGTTATAGAAAACTTTATTGTGTGGTATAAAGTTGAGGTTAGTAGTTTGGAGATAATTATGAACATTGAAGTATTAAAATGAGACTTTATTATTATTTCAATATCTCTAAGAGTTTATTGGAGTATAATTATGCTTGTGTTGTTGAAGATGTCGGGGATGATGAATAAGTTGGTTCAGAGGTTTTGGAGGAAGATACTTTTTGTCGCCCTCTTTCCCTTGCTGCCTCTAGAGGGCCTATTGGTGGTGACGATTGTTATGTGGCTACGAAGAAGCTATAGAAAGATTCATTGCTGCGATGGATGCCGCTATAGATGTAAAATGTGTGCCTTTTGGTTCTTGCTGTTCATAGTCCCGACGATAGAGCCTTGCTTCTTCTACTTGCTCTAAAGATGTTAAATACAGTGTTGGAGATGAGGTTTTTGATGCTTGTGAGGGAGGCAAGGGGATTTCCCCTGTCTCTGCTCTCTTTTCCTTGACAAATTCAGATTGTGAGGATTTGGATGTTGGGTGGGAGGTTGAAGACCCTCTCTCCCCTCCTACCCTATCTTATGAGGGGGATTCTCTTGATGAAGAGGAGGACTTCCTCATGGATCTTTTATTGGAGGCTCATCGGAAGGCTAAAAAGATTGCGGAGGTGCCTGTGTCTAAGGCCACTGATGATCCTCAATTTTTGGGTTTGAGGAAAGGTTTCCTTTTCCACTCTAAAGATGCCTTGCCCAACACGAAGGATAGTTTGGGTTCTGCTCTTCCCCATTCTCTTGATTTAGTGGAGTGCAACTTTGAGTAGTTGGTGGGTGATTCTCTAGTTGTTGTTTCTCCTGATGTGTGCAGGTCTCAGTTGCTAGTGGAGGAAGCTATTCCTTAATTTGCTTCCAGTTTTGAACTTGTTGTTCCCATGGTTGTTGATCATGTTCCTACCCCTAGTAGGGTGAAGGATGGTTGCTATAATGAAAGCTCCAACAATTTGCACATTCTGGAAGCTAGGGAGATTACCTTCGAGATTCCTGATTCTCTTCTTGATGAGTCTACTGAATGGTTAAGGTGCTCTCTTGTTGGGAGATTTTGTGGCAATCTCTCTAACATTGACACTGTTCACGGATGGATTTCACGAATTTGGAAGCTTTGTGGCAAGGTAGAGGTTTCTGCAATGTTGAATGGCTTTTTCCTTTTTTCCTTTTCTTGTCAAGAGGATTATTCTAAGATCTTGACTGATTGCCCTTGGTGTTTGGGGTCAAACGGTTTAAGTCTTCAAAGCTAGTCACCAGATTTTAATCCTATGATTGAATCCTTCAAGTTTCTTGTTTGGGCCCATTTACATGGGCTTCCCTTAGAATTCTGGAATGAAAATATTTTCTTGCTTATTGCTAACTCTTTTGGGTAATACAATGCTACTGATAAGATCACTAGGTTTAAAAAGTGGTTATTATATGCTAGATTTTGTGTGCTTGTGGAAAAAAAATTGAAGCTTCCCACTTGAAAGTTTCCTTGTCCTCCAAACTTGGTGTCTAGGTTCAGCAGTTGGACTTTGAAGAATCCCCTATTATCTGTCTTGTGGTAAAGTAGGTCATTCTTCCACTACTTGTCACAAGAATAAGAAATATCACTTTGTTTGGAAGAAGAAAGACAATCAGCCTGTTGCTAAGGATGACTCTTTTACTCCTAAGGGGAAGGAGCTAGATAATCGAAGGATTTCTAGGAAGTGTTGAAAGCTAATCTTAAAGAGTGCTCTTCTATGAAAGCATTGAAGATGGGGGACGGTCCTTTTTGCATGCCTTATTCCAAAAGAGTTAGTTTTGAGGAGAAGGACCCTTGTTTTGAGTTAAAATAAAGCGCTTTGGAACACTTTTTTAGACCGCCATGATTTTGGTGGGTTGGTAGGTCCGTGAGTCATGCTGTTTCGTTGGTTGTCTATTTTTTTTCTATTTGTTGTTGTTGGTTGGGCTTCATGTTCTATATTTATATTGTACAAGGGTCAGGGCCCTCTCAAAACCCTGCTTATCTAATAAAAACATCTCTAAGAATTAGTGAAAGTGAGATACATAGAATGTGTAGATCAAAATGCTTTGAAAGCTTTGATAGAAAATTGATGAATTTAGTTGAAATAAGGTAGAAAGTAGGATAATTGAGCTCTATTTGTTATTCAATCTGCATTAGATATTTCTATTTTTTTCATATAGTTGACATGAAAAAATCAAACGATGCATAAGAAGCTTTGCAAATTGTATACCAAGCTTATGAAAAAGTTAGATTGGAAAGACTTCAAACCTTCATAAGAGACTTTAAAAATTTGAGGATGAAAGACACTGAGTCCATTCAATATTTTATTGCAAGGACTTAAGGTATTTCCAATCAGCTTAGAACTTGAGAAAACTATATCAGAATAGAAAATTGTTGATTTTTTTTATATCTCTTCCTCCTAAGTTTGATATAGTGGTGATAGCCTTTGAAGAAAGAAAAGATCTAACTACCTTTAAAGTGGTAGAGTTGGTCGGTTCTTTGCTATCTCACAAGGAGCTTAAAACTTCTTCCTCTTCCTTTGATATTTCCATTTTCCCTTTCTCTTCCTTTATGATGATTTCTACTAGCAAAAGACTCCCCTTGAGATTTATTTGATCGAGAAAGAGTAATAGGTTATTCTTCAATTATTATAGTAGATTGGAAATCTTGTACGGGGCTCTCTATAGAGCACTGCATACACTCCTCATGAGATTACAAAGAACCTAGAAAATCTACCACTTTTTAAGTAGTTAGATCTTTTCTTTCTTCAATGACCATCACCACTAGACCAAATTTAAGAGGAGGAAATCTCACAATTTTTTTATATAGTTTTTTTCTTTTTTTATAGTTTTCTTTTGAGTTATACATTGATTGATAGTATCTTGAGTCAGGCTTGTAATAAAATCTTGAAGGAACTCAACTTCTTTCATCCTTAAATTTTCAAATTCTCTTTTGAAGGTTTGAAGTCTTACTAATCTAACTTTGTTAGAATTTTGGTATGTAATTTGCAAAGATTCTTCCTATGCATCCTTTGATTTGTCGTGTCAACAATACGAGGAAAAATAGAAATATCCAATATAGATTGGATAGTGAATACATCTAGATTTTCCTTTTCATCTTCTTTCAACTAAATTCGTTGATTTGTTGTAAAAGCTCATTCAAAGCATTTTGATTTGCAAGTTATGTATATCCCATTTCTACTAATTCCTAGAGATTTTGGATAATAGTAGAGTCTTCATTTTGATATTCCAATATTTATAGTTGTCTCTTGTAAACAATGAAAGTTAGAATGGAAAACTATTATCATTAGTCATTTGAAGATAACTATTAACTTAAAATTTTTACCTACACAATAATTTTTTTACAACTTACTCTAATATCAATTGAAGATAAAGTTTTAAAATAATTTTAATACTATATTAATAAATATAGAGAAAGAATTAAATACACAACTATTTGTAAAATGACTATTATTTTGAATGATTGAATTGATTGTTTTCTGACAAACAACCTTTTGATTAGTAAACTTCCAAGGATTTTTGATAGTGCAAATTAGCAAAAGCAAAAATCATTCCTAATTTGAAGAGAGGAAACTATTTCATTATTAGTTAAAAACTACCTGAGAGTTATAACTTCGTTGGCAAGAGCTAATAAGTCGGTTGTAGTTCAAACCTTATATTTAACACTGCCATTGAGATTGAGAATATATGTTTTCTTATGCTTATACTGATTGCATGTTTGATCCTGAAAATAAATGATTACTAACTGGAAACACACTCCATGAAATCATAAATTATTAATCTGAAAAAGATATAGAAATAAAGATGCATTGTATGATATAAAATAAAATTATTAAATAAAATAATAATAATAATAAGATGTATAACAAATAAGACAAAATTATTTAAGAAAAATGTAATCTAACTCTTATATATTGATATAAGTTTTATTTTTATTTTTGTTTTTTAATAAATATAATTATATAATAATATCAAAAGAAAAAATATAATCTATTTTCAAAAACATTCTAAATCTTATTATTATTGATCAATTGTACTAAAAATGATCTTATCATTTATATATATTAAAACATATAAAACATTTTAAACATATTATATTTTACAAATTATATCTTTAAATAAGTTATTTTTAATATTTTATAAATTTATATAATGCTTGTGTTAATATTACCGAAATAAAGCCCTTTTACATATCTCTCATAAGCTAATTTCACATTCAATGCATTATAAACATTATCCTATTTAATCTTTTCTAAATTTATCTAGTTTTCTTATTTACCAGACTTTAGACTAATCAATCACCTTTATTACAATAATTGTGAATGGACATGCGTGCAGTTGTAATAAGCTGGTCATGGTTCGAACCTTGTTGTAACTCAGTCATTGGGATTATATGTATTTTTATGTTTATACTAATGGCATGTTCATGACAAAAATTTTGAATAAATAATTACTATTCAAAAATACACTTCATGGCATCATAAATTATTAATCAAAAAAATAAAAATAAAAAATAAAAATTGTTGTAACACATTTGACGGGAAGTAGGATGAATCTGATATATTAATTGTTTATCAGAAGTACATTTTATGATATAAAAAAATTATTAAATAATAATAATTGAATATATAACACATATGAGAAGATCATTTATTAAAAATATAATCTAATTCTTATATATTTATATTAATTCAATTTTTATTTGTATTTTTATATTTTGATAAAATAAATTTATATATTAATATGAAAATAAAAAATATAATCTATTTTTGGGGTGGGGGGTTTAGTTCGATTGGATAAAGCATCCTGTTGCAAGCAAGAGGTCGCGAGGTCTAGTCTTCCCCCAAACTCGTGGTACGAAGACAGTTTATAGGGGACGGCTACCTGACGGTTCCTTCACTCTAAAAAAATATAATCTATTTTCAAAAAAAAAGAACAAAATAATATTATACTTCAAAACCCAAAAGATAAAGTAAGGTGGAAAACAAAATATCTAAGTAAATCCATAAAGCAAACAAGCTAATTAAGAATCTTACTAAATAATAAAACAAAAATAACTCAATAATTCCCAGCGCAGATTAAAAAATAGCAGAGTATATAAAATATATATTGTATGTTTGAGTGATCTATACCTTCTGCAGGTCCTACTTGCCAATCTTGCCTATTCTAGATGAAAACTTGCCATCATTATGTAGGAGAGCAGTAGAGTTGTCTAAATTTCTAGAGTGGCCTTTGCTACATTGAAATAGATTGGATAATAGATCATCATCCCGATATCCCTTGTTCTAATCGCCAGGATGGAAACTAGTGTAAATGTAATCAATGTGGTTTGCCACCATTTTCACACTTTGCTTTTCCCACTGAGATTTGCATTTGGTGCTTTTATTTGCTTGCGCATAAGGCTGCAATATCAAGGTGGCCAGTGCAGTTCTAGGCTGGCATATCCATAAGAATAAGCTAAAAGCACACCAATATCAACTAATGTATTAGAATGCTCCAAATAAGTGGATGACTAGACGGTGCCGATCTGACAACTTGTGGTTTTACTTTTCACGAGTCTTATCTGCCAAAAGCAAGAAACCCATTAAATAGATAATACCTTATAACTGCTGGCATATAAGAATAAGATGAAAAAAATTAAACACAACACTTCAAATAATTGGAATGCTATGACAGTAGACTTAACCTAATCTCTACCCTAGAAACACACAGCTCCTCAAATACCCAAACTTTATTAACTTATGGTTACTAACTTGCACTCAAATAAATATCCTTATTCCTTGGTAAACTGCAAGTAAAAGTTTAATTGATCCCTGCAATTTTTCTTGGGATAATATATCTTTGAATCATCCCTGGAATGCAGACTAACTTGTACAAGCTCGAAAAAATAAGCCACATACCTAAGACCAGTCGTTGTCAACCAAAGGATTTGTGGGTACTTAACACAAGGAAGAAGATAAATACCAAATTGGCAGCCTCAGATTTACTCATGGTGCAACAGCTCTTATCATATATTTTCACAGGTTGACGAGCTTTGAAGAGAAATATATAGAGCAAGTCAGCCTATTCATTAATATCATTGCATTGGTACACATTCCAGTTCAGAGGGTACTGTTGCTATGATCTTGTTTAAGATTTGATTGCATTTGTCGCATAGCAATTAAGAGAAAAGGCCAAAGCATGAAAGCAACGCAAGATTTCTGATCACTTCTGTTGGTGAAGCAAGAGACAAGTTCACGGATTTCAAATACTGTTGCCATTCACTCTTCACGCAAACAAATGGATTATGAAAGTGACAATTCTGTCAAGAGATGTGGCGCGTATATGAGAAAGACAAGCCTGCAAATTTATGTGGGTTTTAGAGCCAAGTGACGGTTAAATGTTTTACAGGTTTTGGGAAGTTGTGTTCCTCCCGCATTGAATAACTGACCTCCTCACGATGGATGTTTTTCATTACAAGTGACACAAATTCTATGGACGACAGGCAAAAGTATCTTAAGAGCATTGAAATACGGTGTCTCCTTCCATTTATCCATCAAGTACAATTTATAGATTCTTCTTCAACTCACAAGGATCTTATGTTTTTGATTAGTTAAGTATGGTTTTGAAAGGATTCTGACTCTTGTACTAGGAAAAGACGTGTCATGAAGTTCTATCAACAACAACTAGTAATAAAAAACAACAGACATCAGAAAGAACACGAGGATCTTATGTTTTTCCTTAAAACAAATCGAATTTTTCCATCTCTAAAAATATTTCTTATAGACAATTTTTTAACAGCACATATCGAGAGTGAGATACAATTCATATTTATGGCATAAAATCTTTATATTGCATGAAACTAAAAAGATAAAATAAAAGTTGTTGGGCTACTATCCTCCCAATATGTATGTGTGAGAGAGGTGATGGGTGAATGAGTGTATTTAAGTATACTTAAAATAAATATTTGTATTAGATATATGATCAAATTGTGGATAGATATAGTTAAAATTTTTAAGTATTATAAAATTGTATATTTTGATTTATGTATTATTGTGTGTATCAACATTAGTTAATTGTTCAATAATAGACAATTCTTCGTGTAGTTCTTTGTTCCATGCACCATCCATGTAGCATCAAGAACTATGTTGTATATATGTCCATAGCTCCTTGCTGCATGCATCACCTATGTTTTGCCAATGATCATGCTATATGTCTAAAAGGAAACATAGGGTTAGAATATGCTTCCTACACTGATCTATGAGAGAAGGTACGTGCAAAAATTAATTTGATCATAGAATTACAAGAAAATAAACACAAAAGCAATATATTATAACAAAGTGATTTATGTGGGGAATTTATTTTATAAGAAAATCTTACACTTTGACACAACTCAATATATTATTTAGTAATCAAATGGTTACAATACACTTGTAGAGTCTAAGCCTTTATAGAAGTATTACCAACAAGAAATCTAGAGCAATTCTAATAGCATAATAATGCCTATGAAACTCACTATAAAATCTCCATCTCAAACATCCAATAAATAGGAGAAGCAATTAAAACCATCAAATGGCAATTAAGAAATTGTGAACTAAAACCACCCAAAATGCGGTGCCCAAATCCCAAGTTGAGTCCATAGACTAAAAATGACATATTCCTTATACTTGCCATAAGCATGTCATAACACTGCTCACCAACTTGGGCACTCCATTTTGGCTCTATTATTTCCATTCAAAGATGTCTTATGATGTAGCATATGTTGGTCAACAAGTGTAACTTCCTTTTACAACTCTCTTATGTGTCATAGATGCTCTTACATTTGTAATATGGGAGGCCCGACTTTTAGAGGCCATAATTTTTTATTTGAGAATTCGATTGAGCTAATTTTTTTCAAGATCCCAAAGAGATACATGCCATCATAATTAGCTTGCTATAGGTAAGGCCAATTTTTATTTTTTTGGGCCAAAATAAATATTTAGAGCCCTAAAAATTATATTTTTGTGTTGTATAGTCTCAATTTTTTTATTTTTTTACTCAAGTAGAACTAGAATAAAAGGTTGAGACATCTTTCTTAATATTATACAACTTGTCAAATACGTTGTAAAGTCAAAGAGAATACTTACATTGCTATCTATATGTTGGGGGCCAAAAGGCCGATAGATGTATTGAAACACCTAAATTTCTCTTTGTTGACTAGTTTCATTAATGCATCACATCCTCTACTATGTCATGAAAAAAATAATACTAGACATCTATGTGCTTCATCCTTGCATGAAAGGTTTTTTTTTTTCCAAAAATATGATCTATTTTAACTATCACAAACAACTCTTATATAATCTTAAATTAGTCTCAACATCCAAACAATATCTCTTACGCCAAATGGCATCCTTACAAGAATGAGCAACCACCATGAACTCCATGTTTGAAGTAGATAAATTGACCATTTCTTGCCATTTATTCACCTAACTAATATCACCACAAACTAAATTGAACATATATCCATTGGTGGAGCTTCTACCATTAACATCTCTTGCCCAATCTAAATCCATAAATATCTAGTACATGCTAGTCCCCTATAAAATCACTATGATAAAAATAGAGTACTCAAAGGACTCCAGTTGCGTGGATAAGAACTCCCATCAACATCTAAAACCCCTCTTAGCTACATCCTAATGATCTCATCTAGGATTAACTATGAATTGGCTAAGAATTCCCACTACTTGGGCAATGTTTGATCTTTGTACAAATCATAGCAATTATCAAACTCATTATAGCACCAACATAAGGAACTCAAGTCGGGTTCTCCATATAACTAGGTCTAGATGGACATTACTCTATAAATAAGTTAGTCTCAACCAAAATAAGAACACTCAGTGGTCTACAAACTAACATGTTGAATCTCTTCAACACAAAGTTCATATACTTACTTTGGCCCAACCAAAGATTTCTATTTTCTCTTTTTATTTTGATCTCTATACTTGAGATACACTTGGAAAATCTCAAGTTCTTCATGTCAAATTATGCTAAAAGCTAAGACTATTACTAAATAAATACATATCATCTATATGTACAATATGATAAAAATGAATCCAGCGCCGCCGGTCACGTTAAAAAGTTTACCAGGCGCACTGCAGTTTATAGGGGGTCGTGCTACCCGATTCCTGCAGTCAAAAAAAATAAAAAATAAAAAAAAAATGATAAAAATGAATCAACCATTATCCATTTAATGATAAACATAATAATTCAATTTAGATCTGAAAACCCCAAAGATCAACATTAGTGTATCAAATTTTGGTACTACATCCTAGGAGACTATTTGAGACCATACAAATAATTTTTTAATATGTGCAAACCAATGTTTCTTTACCTCTCTCCATATAGTGCTCAATATATGTCATTTAGATCTCTTCCTCTACATCAACATGCAAGAATGATGTTTTCACATCCATCTATTCTATCTTTGAATAAAAAATTGTATAGATAATAGGAACTTGATAGATGTTAGCTTAGTAACTAGGGAAAAAATATCATCAAATTATATCCACTCAACTGGGAATATCCTTTTGCAATCAATCTCACCTTGTACCTTTTAATACTTACATATGAACCAATAATTTTTTGAACACCCATTTACATCCAATAGACTTTCTTCTTTCTAGCAATGATAATAAGTCCCATGTGCCATTTTTCTTTGATGCAACAATCTCGTCATCCATAGTTATTCTCTAATACTTAGAATCACCCATATCCATCACCTTATTTATAGTTCTAGGCTCATCCCATGGGAAAGTACACAAAACTAGGGGTAAAAATCTAGAAAATCTATAAAATTAACAAGAATTTCATCACATTATATTAAATATTCACATGTTATGGTTTGGAAAACACCAAGCCATAACACATACACACATTATGAATTGGTAAAACCAAACCATAACACACAAATGTTAGATAATGCACTCACATTAGGTGTTTCAAAAAATAAAAAATTACCTCATACAATAGCCAAAAATCCCAAAACTTATATTTGTTTTTGCGGTTGAGTGTTGTATAGGAGGAAAAAAATGATTACATTCTCAATATCTTAGTGAATTATTATGTTTTAATAGATTTTATCTTCTAGAATGTTGCATCATAAGAGAGGTAAGTGGTCAAATTTTCCTTAAAAAAAACCAAATCTTGTTTAAATATTTATAAATTTTAATATTTTAATGTATTTTTTTACTAACTCTCTAAACCCTAATATAGAACCAAATTTAGACAAGAAAATTCCTAGAAAGAGAACCCTCCATCATTTGAATCTCCTTCGACACTTCTAACTAACATTAGAGAAAGATAAGATAAGTTACAAGGACATTTAGAATTAAAAAAATTAAATGATAAAGTTAGTGTCAACATTAAAGGGATCTATATCAAACCCCCACCATGCATCCCTTGCTTAATCATTAGAAGTAATGATGAAGCAAGTTGATTCAATCACAAGTCAAATCTATCAATAAAAAATCCATAGAGATATGCATGTCACAAATTTTATGTGACTAAGTTATTATATGATGAGGTGAAACAAAAAGATATTACAAAAAGGCCAAATTTGTTCTTTTTTATTTGATTATAAAAATAATGCACTCATTTCTATGACATCAAAGATATTCTCTATTCATTGGTACAAGATCATGATGATATAAAAATAAATTTTAGAATAGCTAGTGGATGACCTTTGACCAATTTCCTTGAAACAACTGTGAGGTACATTTATATTTTTTGAGAAATATTTACTATGAGTTTTTCCTTCATGAAATCCCCAACTATTTTTATATGAGAGTGTTTCAAGGTAGAGGTGGAAACTTTTCCCAAGATTGAGTAGGAGCTTTGTTGTGTAGCAAACTAACAATGAATTCACTAGCCCAAAAAAAATATTCATCATGTGACATGGTGCCTTTATTTATTAAGGAGATTGTGGAGGTGTATACTCTTCATTAAATTTCTAGCCTCACAAAAACCCTAATACAAAATGGTATGCATACATCTCAGTCTTATGGTTCAACAAATGATCGTATAGGGATACCATCTAGTTCAACTGATATGGCCTTCCACTTGTACTAGGTAGCTACTATTATTTATGCTCTAGAGGAGACTATGATCCATAAGGTGGAGAGGGTGTCACCTCCCATGAGCATAGTCACTATCATTGTACATTACATACTAGGAGCTTACAAGATGATCAATCAATATAGGTTGATGAATCACATAATATGGTGATCATTGATGATCTAGTACATAATTTGTTTGGTGACTGCATAGAGGTATTTTAACATTATTTTTAAACATTTTTTTATAATTTTTACTTAAAATATTAACACTTAAAATTTAATTTTTAATCAAATAATTGAATTCAAAATACACAATTATTATATATTTCAAGGTTTGGACTCACAAGGTGCTATGCCATCTATCATTCCACCAACAAGTCTTACAATCCCATATTCTTCATTTGAATATATCATAATTAATTAGTAGTTAATTTATATGTAAGCTGATATTTGAATATTTAAAAATACAATTTTAGTTGAATAGGTGGGAATTACACCATCATCCATCATGCTTAGTGGTTGTATCGATTGTGACATTGGATTTATTGAGGTACATTGTAGGACATTTTAATTTTTTATTCTACAAAATTTAATGTTAATGTTTATGTGTACTTGAGTTTCTTGTTAATTCTAATATTGTTTTTTCACTTGATAAGTTCAATTGTCACACCTCTTGGTATATGAGAAAAATGGGCATCAATGTTAATGTTGCTACCTCATCATCAATCTCTCTAACATAGTCATGGGTATGAAAATATACATTTAACTTTATGTTTGTTTTCTCTAAATTTATATTATTAGGTATTTGCACATAATTGATATAAACTCTTCTATTATGCTATATATTAATGCAAGTACCCCAATATGAGTATATGCCTCTCTTAATGATCTTGAGTGTTAGAAGCAAGAACACCTAGACTACCAATTTTTTGTAGGTGTGTTTCTTATTTTAGGTCATTTAAAATAATATTATTATAGAGTTTGGAATAGTGTCTAATTTTATAAATTATATATACATGTTGAGTTACAATATAGTGAGGAGTGTAGGAGATCATAATGACATAAGACGCCAAATAATTTATACATTCAAGGTTCACACTCTAGTTAGGCAAAGAGTTCATACATTTAAGTCACAATCTTTGCTACATAGATCACGACATTTTGTTTACCTATATAGCACATTAAAAATAATTGTATAGATTGATAATATTTATAGTCTGAGACAATTTTGGACTCATGAGTTATGTATGCCTTCATGACCCTATTGAGATGAATCTATAAATATTTTGCACATATTCATAGATTAAATGGTTTAATGGTTTGAATAATAAATGTTGAGTGTGGCCATGAATTTTTTAATTCTTTTATATAATATTTATGTGCATTTCAATAATGAAAGCAATGAAATTTTGTTAATTATTTATATAGTATTTACATACATAATTGAGTGTGATCATCTCTCTCCCTCTCCACATCTCTCCCACTCATTCTATCTCTCCCTCTCTCCTTCTCTAACTATCTCTAACTATCTTTGTACCTTATTTATCTCTCATGCTCTCCTTGTTCCTCTCTATCATTCTATACTATCACACTAGATAGTTGTAGCCCCAAAGGTTCAGGAACCTTTGATGATGAAAAGAGGCCTCCACTAGAATTTAATGGCTCACCCTAACATGTTGTACCCTTGATTAATTCTAAGGTGTAGAAATAAAAATGACACTTGACACCCTTGCACTAAATGCCATTGATGTATTTTAAAAAATGATTTGTTGTTGGAAAGGACTTGAATCATATAGAGTTGAGGAAATCAATATTGTTTAGTGTAGTTGGACATGAAATCCACTTGTAGATGCAAAAACATCCCTAGGTGTTAATTTTTTTGAGAAATGCTATATCAAAGTTTGAGACTTTTTTTTCTCTTAGGTCTCAAAATAAAACTGGTCACAAAAGGGCATGTAAGGAATAGGAAAAGGAAAGTAAACATAGGATAAAAGAAGTGAGAGAGCCACATAGAAGAAGTTTAAGAGTTGCACAACTGATTGGAGAGTGAAATGAAAATTTAAACCAAGAATAAAAAAATGTGTGGGGGGCAACAATAATAGGTAATGACTAAATGCTAATAAAAAAACTATGTATCATTGGATAGATATATGCATGATGGTCATAGGTCATGTCAGAGAGTAGATAAAGAAGGAAAAAATAGAGTTATAAAAGACAAGAAGACCAAGGGTCATGGGTAGAGGGGAAGCCACCCAAGGAAGAAGAGGCAATAAAATTAAACTAGACATATTTTTTCCATCTAGAAAAGAGACACACAAAATTTTTATGCACTCAACCTTTTGATAATGGGAGGTAATGCAAGAAAATGAGGAGGGGGACATGATATGAGAGATAGGGGATAATTATTGCAAAGGAAATTCAAATGAGTATGGGGGTCGTAAATTAAATAAGAAATAGGGAAACAAAGGCCAAAGAAATATATATGTGCATAACAAAAATTATACATCTTGTACACCATAAGAATGGTGTAGAATGAATAAAATTGAGTTAATTTCAACAAGAGAGGTAAATGGATTAAGCCAGTATAGAGGAAAAAAGTGATTTAAAAAATGTGTAGGGAAAATGAGGAGGGGGACATGATATGAGAGATAGGGGATAATTATTGCAAAGGAAATTCAAATGAGTATGGGGGTCGTAAATTAAATAAGAAATAGGGAAACAAAGGCCAAAGAAATATATATGTGCATAACAAAAATTATACATCTTGTACACCATAAGAATGGTGTAGAATGAATAAAATTGAGTTAATTTCAACAAGAGAGGTAAATGGATTAAGCCAGTATAGAGGAAAAAAGTGATTTAAAAAATGTGTAGGGGAAGACATGGGTGCTATGGCAAAGAAAATCAAGACTTAATGGATTACAAAGGATTAATTGATTGAAGAAATTTGTATTGCCAAAAAAAACATCATAATTGGCATTGCATTTGCATACCTATGTAGATTTGGATGGTGAAATATAATTCTTTTGTAACATGTCCATGATTCATTTCATTGTGTTCAATTAAATTGGTGAATGAGATAGTTGTGTGTGTTCAAGTCTAGTTCAATTTAGTTGCATAAAGGATTGATCTGGTAAGACTCATCTCTTTTTTATTTTCATCATGTTTGGTATCAAAGCCTGATTATGTCCGTATTGGAGAAGACCTTGAGAGGTGGTGTTGTGGGAGAATGAAAGAGAGGAATACCTACAACTATAGAGGGTAAGTGACACGACATAAAGAGGACATGGGTGAACAAGACCACAAAATGACCTGGCAGTCATGGAGACGTTGAGAGGCATCATGGCTCATTTGGATGCCATGGAAATGACACAAAGAAGAGGAATATAGATGAAAGATGTCAGAGAGGATGAATATGAAATAGAAACCCCTAAAATTGATTTGGAGGATGGAGAGAATGTGGCAAAAATAAGATTTTTGAGAGCAATGGCCAAGCTTACTAGTAAACCTCGATTGGACCCTCCAACTTACAATGGGAATTTGAATCTCAAAGAATTGATTGATTGGATTTTGGATATGGAGAAATAATTCAATTATGAATCAGTTGAAGACCCAAAATGATTGAAGTTTGTGTGCACAAAATTGAAAGGGCATGCTTTCCTATGGTGGGATCACATGCAAACTGAAAGGAAACAAAGAGGAAAAGATAAAATTAAATCTTGGGAGACAATGGTGATGAAGTTGAAGAAAAAATTCTTGCCTAAAAATTATCAAATCAACTTATTCAAAAGTTACAAAACTTGAAGCAAAGGGAGAAGAATGTGCAAGAGTACACCGAAGAATTCTACAAGTTGAAAATTCGTGTTGGACATGTAGAAGATGATGTAAAGGAAGTTTCAAGGTATGTGAATGAGCTGCATAATTCCACTCAAGATGAGATGAGTATGATCGGAATAACTAGTGTGGAAGAATCATACCAATATGCATTGAAGGAAGAAGAAAAGATCACAAGAAGGTAACAAAACAACTCCTAAGTTAGAGGAAAATTTTCACATAGAAGAGGACAATCTAGTAGTAGTAGGGGACACCAAAATCATCAATAAGAAGCAAGCACATCCCATGCAAGTGCACAAGATAATAGAGGAAGAAGAGACTTATCAAGAGGGAGAGGAGATTACTCTCATGAAAGAGGGCCATTTGGAAGAGGTAGAGGAAGATGTTTCAATAGTACATGTTTCCAATGTGGGAGAAATGAGACATCAGGCATTTGAATATCCACAAATCCAAAATGATGGAGGAAAAGGAAAAGAGTCAAGAGTGCATGTAGCACAAGCTAAAAATTAAGTGACTTTGCCAAGGTAGGGAGAGGATCTTGAGGATGGGGAATCATTGATGTTATGAAGAATTTTGTTGAATTTGGAAAAGGGGAAATCAAAACCACTCCAAAGAAGGAACATATTTTGAATAAGGTGCAAGATGAGTGAGAAGCATTGCAAAGTTATTCTGGATAGTGGTAGCATCGATAACATAGTCTCCGAAGAAATATTGGAAAAATTTAAATTGAAGAGAATCAAACATCCCAGCCCATACCAAGTTTCATGGTTGGAAAAGGACCACCATTTGTTGGTGAATGAACAATTTTTGGTGAGTTTTTAAATTGGTAATTACAAAGAGGAAATCATGTGTGATGTGATGCCAATGGATGTGTGCCATATTCTTTTGGGAAGACCATGGTAATATGACATACAAGTTGTTCATGATGGTAAATTGAACACATATACCATAAAGAAGAATGAGAAAGAGTATGTTTTTGTTGCAAAGACGGTTGTCGTTGCACCAAAAGATCAACTTGTTAATGCCTGATACAACCGCTGGATTTATACAAGATCAAGATCCACAGGAGGCGGTTAAACCATGTCACGAAGCCCAAGCGTCATGCTGGACTACACCTACCACAGGAAGAGGAGACCAAGGGTCACACCTTACAACAATCCCCCCCAGTGCAAGCGTGGGGTTTGAACCTGTGACCTCGGCTCTGATACCAATTGTTGTAAAGATGGCTATCATTGCACCAAAAGATCAACTTGTTAATGCCTGATACAACCGCTGGATTTATACAAGATCAAGATCCATAGGAGGTGGTTAAACCATGTCACAAAGCCCAAGCGTCGCACTGGACTACGCCTACCACAGGAATAGGAGACAAAGGGTCACACCTTGCAAAAATTTTAAACCCTTTGAAGGATAGGGAAGAAGAGAGTCAAGAAAAACTAGAGGTGTGTTTGGTTACCAAAAAATAATTCATGAGGGAGTTGAAGAAAGTGAAGACATGTTTTACAATTATGCCAAAGTTTGTAGCAGTCAAGACCAAAGAGATAAGTGAAGAGTTTCCAAGAAATCCAAAAAATTATAGATGAATATGCAAATATATTGATGGAGGAGCTACCCAATGGGTTTCCACCAATAAGAGATATAAGTCATTGTATGCATTCGATCTTTGGTGCAAGTTTTCCAAACAAAGCACCATATAGAATGGCACTCATAGAGAATGAGGAGATCAATAGGCAAGTGCAAGAATTGTTAGATAAGGGGCTGATTAGAGAAAGCTTGAGTCCATGTGTTGTTCCAATAGTGAACTGGAACCAAAGAAGGATGAAGAATGGAGGATGTGTATGAAATCTAGATTCATAAATAATATCACAATCAAATACGTATTTTCATTGTCATGAATGGATGATATGATGGATTGTTTGAGTGGAGTCAAATACTTCACCAAGATTGGCTTCGTAAGTGGGTACCATCAAATAAGGATAAGAGAGGGGGATAAATGGAAAACCACATTCAAAACATAGGATGGGTTGTACAAGTGGTTAGTGATGCCATTTGTATTTATGAATGCTCCAAGCATTTTCATGAGGTTGACAAATGGAGTCTTGAATCCATATCTTGATAAGTTTCTAATTGTGTATTTGGATGAAATTCTTATCTTTAGTAAGAAAAAATAAGAACATTTGCAACATGTTAGATCAATTTTGAAAAGGATGAAAGAAGAGAATTTTTGGTCAATTTGAAAAAATGTAGCTTCATGAAAGAATAATTGATGTATTTAAGGTTTTTAGTTTCTAGCAGTTGTCTGAAAATGGAGTCGAAAAAAGTAAAACCCATCATTGATTGACCTTCACCAAGGAGTATGTTTGAAGCAAAAAGCTTCCATGGATTAGTGAGATTCTATAGGAAGTTCATTCAAAATTTTAATGGGATTTATGCTCTGATTATGGAAACAATTAAAGGTAATCAGAAGGAGTTTTTTTGAACGACTACAATAGAGAGGAGATTTAATATCTTGAAGGAAAAGGTGATAGAGCAGCCCATGTTAGCACTTCCATATTTTGGAAAAGTATTTCAAGTAGATTGTGATGCAAGTGGGACAATGATAGGGGAGTTCTTAGTCAAGAGGGAAAACTAATAGCTTACTTCAACGAGAAGCTAAAGGAAGCAAAAATAAAGTACTATGTGCATGATCAAGAGTTCTATGCAATTGTACAAGCACTCAAGAAGCAGAGGCACTACTTACTACCAAAGGAGTTTGTGTTGTATACCAATCATCACGTATTACAATTCATTAATAGACAAGGTAAATTGAGTCAAAATCATGTGAAATGGGTTGAGTTTCTTCAAAGTTATTCATTTGTTTTGAATCATAGAAGTGGAAAATCAAATAGAGTTGTTGATGCATTAAAAGTAGGAGATATTTGTTGTTGAATGAGCTAAGAGTAATATGATAAGATTGTATGGAGAAGATGCAAATTTTGAAGAAGATTGGACAATGTGTAAGAATCTAATAGGGATAGATAGAACTCCATGGTTGGAGTATTTTATTCAATAGAATTTGTTATATAAAGAGAAGAGGTTGTGTATACCTCAAGTTTCAATGAGGGAGAACTTGATAAGAGAGAAACATAGTAGAGGTTTGAGTGGAAAAAACATTGGCACAAATGAATGAGAGTTACTATTGGTCAGGGATGACTGCAGATGTAAAAATAATGGTGCAAAGTTATTGCATATGTTAGCATGCCAAAGGAGTGAGGTAAAACATTGGGTTGTACTAGCCATTGTTGACACCAGAGAGACCATGGGAATTACTTTAATATTGATTTTTTTTTGGGGCTACCACGAACACAAAGAGGTAATGATTCAATTTTTGTTGTTGTTATTAATTATTCAAAAATGGTTCATTTAATACCATGTCAAAAGTGTAGTGATACTTCCCACATAGTTAACTTATTTTTCAAGGAGATAGTTCGGTTACATGGCTTGCCAAAGAGTATTATTTTAGATAATTACACCAAGTTTATTGGCCATTTTTAGCATACTTTGTGTCCAAGAAGGTTGGAATACAATTGGGATTTAGTTAAGCTTACCATCCTCAAACTGATGGTCAAACTGAGGTTATGAATTGAAGTCTGGGTAATTTGTTGAGGTGTTTGGTAGGTGACAAACCCAACTAGTGGGATTTCATATAGGCACAAGTAGATTTTGCATACAATAATTCAGTTACTAAGAGTGTAGGAATGATTCCATGTCAAATTGTATATGGATATAGTCCCTAAGGAGTTGATGAATTGAGGGATAGTGCAAATTTGAGAAAGAAGAGTGTAGTTGTGAAATATTTTGCAGAGTATGTTTGTGATTTGTACAAAGATGTGAAGGAGAATTTGGAAATGAGTGCCATCTAATAAAAAGAACATGTTGATGTACATAGGAGAGTGCAAGAATTTCATATTGGTGACTTGGTGATAACACATTTATGGAAGGAAAGGTTCCCATTGAGAACATATAATAAGTTTAAGTGGAAAAAGGTAGGTTCATGCAAGGATTTGCAGAAGTTCTCATCAAATGCATATAAGATTGAGCTTCCAATAGGTATTGATATTTCACCAATATTCAATATTACTGATTTATATCTAGATACCATGAAGAGGAAATAAATGACACCTCTAACTTTTAGGATGCACTTGAATGGATACACCAATTATTGGAGAAGAGGTTTGAGGAGATTGATCAAGTCATTGATTCACACATAGACAAGAGAACAAGGAGGAAGGAATATTAGGAATATTTGGTCCATTGGAAGAACCATGCAATGGATGAGGCTTCTTGGGTCAACACTTCAGATTTGGAAAATTTTAAGATTTTGGTTCCAACATTGTCGAAATGTTCATGAGTTGCACCCTCATGAAATATTTTCCTACCTAGTGTGTCTGATGCAGGAGCATCCTGGGCATATGGTGATCTACATCAACCAAAAAATGTTTTAGTTTGATTTGTTGTTGCAGTTTTGGTTTTAATTTTAGATTTACAATTTAATTTTTGATTTATGGTCTATGGAGGTAGTGGAAAGAAACATTATTGTAATTTCATTTGACAAAATGCCACTTTTCCAATATGCATTGTGAAGGTTCAATATTTTGAAATGAATTTCCTCTAAAAATTTTGGAGATCAACTTTAGCCATGGAATAATTGATTATCTATTCAAATGGTTGAACTTATGAATTTCTCCATTTTGTTTCATTACCAAATCAATTTTAATTAAAATTGATATAAGTTGTTGGCTTGTTGAGTAAATTGACTAGATTCATTTTAAAGAAAAATAAAATTGGTGACAAAGAGGTATACATAAGGAATAGGAAAAGGAAAGTCAACATAGGATAGAAAAAGTGAGAGAGACACAAAGATGAAGATTAAGAATTTTTGATCTAATTGGGCAGTGAAACAAGAATTTAAACCAAGAATAAAATATATGTGGGGGACGACAGTAATAGGTAATGACTAAATGCTAATAAAAAACTATGCAACATTGGAAAAATTATATATGTATGATGGCACAAGTCATGCCATAGAGGGGAAGCCACCCAAGGAAGAAGAGGCGATCATATTAAACTAGATAAAAAATTTCCATAAAAAAGAGACAAAAAAATACCATGCACAGATCCTTTTGACAATGGGAGGTAATGCAAGAAAATGAGATACAAAGGATAATTATTACAAAGGAAGAAGATGAGTATGGGGATTGTAGATTGAATAAGAAATAAGGAAACAAAGACCAAATAAATATATGTGTGCAAAATAGAAACTATACATGTTGTGCACCATAAGAATGGTGTAGAATGAATAACATTGAGTTGAAAGAGGTTGGTAGGAGAGGTAAATGGGTTAAGCCAACACAAAGGAATATAAATTGAAAAAGAATGTGTACAGGGAAATACATGGGAGTTGTGGTAGATAAAATAAAGAGTGAATAGATTACATAGGAGTAACTAACTGAAGAAATTTTTATTACCAAATAAACATCATTAGTTGGAATTGCATTTGCAAACTTGTATAGATTTGGATGGTGAAATAGAATTATTTTACATCCATGATTAATTTCATTGTGTTCAATTAAATTGGTGAATGATATAGTTTTGTGTGAGAGTCTAATTCAATTTAGCTACGTAAATGATCAATCTAGTAAGGCTCATCTCTTTTTGACCTGCATCGTTAAACAATATGGAGTTGATTTAAGTTGAGATAGCTTAGTTTATTTAGACTTGAAATCCATCAAAACACATGAATGAAACATTCCTATGTGTTGCAAATTCTAAGAAATAATTCATTAAATTTTGACACTTTTTTACTCTTAGGTCTCATAAGAGACTTTACCAAATCAGTGTATCCTATAAGGACCAAGACCCTTCAATGATGGAATGATGTCTCCACTATCAATCCCCCACCTACCTTTATATGTTTGTGTGCTCAATTTGGTCCCACAAGGCATAAAAATAAAAAAATGGCACCATTCTTGCATTGAATGTCATTGAGGCCCATTTTATAAGAATGCATTCATTGTTAGCAAGGTGAAATAATATGGAGTTGAGGGAAATAAAGATAGGGAATGTAGTAAAACAAAATACACCTATAGGTGTGAATACAACATTCCTACCTGTGCTACAATTTTTTTGAAATGCTTCATAAAATTTTGACACTATTTTTCTATTAAGTCTCTTAAAAGACTTTGTTGAATTGGTGTAGCCGGAAGGACCAAGATCTTTTGATGATGAAACAAGAAATCCAATACAATTCACCCACCCACCTTGATGTGTTTGTACCCCTAGTTTTGTCCCACAAGGTGTAGAAAGAAGAAAATAGCACCAAGCACCCTTGTATTGAATGACATTGATATATTTTGCATGAATGCATTCATTATCTCCAAGGTCAAGCAATATGAAGTTATGGGAAATCAAGATAGTTTAGTGTATTCATAACCAAAATCTACCTATAAGAATGGAAAAAATGTTCCTAGGTGCTATATATTCTAAAAAATGATCCATCAAATTTTGAAACTTTTTTACTCTTATGTCTCTTAAGAGACTTTGCTAGATTCTTGTAGTCCGGAAGGACTAGTTAGTGGGGGGAAGTTAAGATAGTATAGTGTAATAGGACTTGAAATCCAGTTGTATGTGCAAACAAGAAATTCCTAAGTTCTACGAATTACTATAGACCTTAGCTCACAAGAAAATTGTAGTCTATAATTTCCTCGAGTCAAAACGTTAATTATTTTGGTGTCTACTTATTTCATGGTCTACTCTTTACTACCACAAAACCTCCTCAACATGTTCCAAATGTTATTATTTCATGGAAATTGAGATTTTCATATCCTTCTATGATTGAAAGTGTTTAGAGTCTATGAACATTTTGAACCTAGTGAGCTTTATGGTTTTTGATTGAGAGGTAGCTTAAAGTCTATGGCCCCACCATTTTATTCACAAGCATATGTTTCCTTAGTGGGTGTGCTCTTTTCTAATGTGGTCATTAGGGTGAATGATTTCCTATCATGCATTGCTTATGGTGGTGGAGGGATCATTTGATCTTGTTGGCAAGGTGAGTGTGAGATCACGATGGGTCAAATATTGGGAATGGAAAAAATAACCTACTAAATGAAAAAATTCTAACATTTAGTCTTAAATATAGATTCAAATGGAAAAAAAGAGTTAATATTTATAACTCAAATATGGATTCCCTTCAAAAGTTCCTTGAGATTGCCTTGGATTTAGACAACTAGGAGTCCTAAAACATGCCCAAGAAACTTGCAAAACCACCCATTTAGTGTTATCCTAAAATTTTACACAACTTTGTCCTTAAAGTTGATCAATTTTTTTGTAAAAATTTAATTAAATAAAAAGAGTTTTTAGAGGAAACTATCATGATTCTAAAAATATAATATATACCTTGTTATAATTTTAATAAATTCTTATTATTAATTTTCTACGTTCACTATACTTGAATTCCTATAGATATACATAACTTTCAAACTATTTATCCTTTTTCAAATCCAAAAGATGTGTCACATTCTAGGCCTCATTAGCTATATATTAAAAAAATCACATTTTTTGACCACCCTTAGTTTGGTCAAAAAATTAGTTTTTAATGTTTATTAAAATTCATAATAAAAATTAATATATTTTTAAATTATATATATGTTTATTGTATATATATGTATGTATAATATATATATATATATATATATATATATATATATATATATATATATATATATAAACATGTCAAATCCACTCATGTGTCCTTTACTTAAATCTAAAGTTTGGAGGTAACTTTTTTTCTTTACTTGGGTTGGTTGAAGCATCACCTACCTTATGTGTTTTTCTATAAGAATTAGTAACTTCTCATTGACATATCCAATTTTTACCTAATTAATTTTAAAATTTAAAATTACTAACCCATAAACAACATTCAACTTACTACAATTTTTATTACTATCTTATTTTTAAATTATGTAGATAACTCATTCAATTTTTATTTTGAAGTTACTTAAGTACATATTTTTTGCATTTTCATTGCCACTTAGGAGTATTGTTTGGCCCATCACGGTCTTGCACTCACTTGACATCTACATCATCCTTTGCAACAAATCATGAGTCTCCATGTGATATTGAGGTGGCATGGTGGTAGGCCTATTATGCACATGTTCACTTTTAGAGACTAGTTAATAATGGTAGTTGCATCCCACTTGCACTTTACTTCTTGCGCTATATTCTCCATTGTGCTATTCTTGAGGCCTTGACATGGATTATCCAAATTTAGAAAGACTTCAAACATGTGATCTACCCACCATGCACTATTCATTCAAATGATGAATTATCATGCTCAAGTTTATGAATTTTAACTATTGTAGAGCCATGTAGAAATGTGTTAGTAGGTGGTTGGCCTTTTTTATCAATGTGAATTCATTGATGTTCTCTCCATATTTATGGTCTTGTTTGAATTTATTAAGCCTTGATAACTTTAATTTCTCAATTCCCTAATTCTTGAATTTTGGTGATTCCACACCTTGTGCTAGCCAACGATGATGAAAATGAAGATCCCTATGCTCCCCTCCACCTTCAAAGGAAATGAATATGTTGATTGATAACCCTTAAAGGCATGGTAACATATTGAAGAATATCTTGAGTCATGCTTGGTGTTATTACAAAGGTTTCTAGTCATACAAGTAGGTATTCTTTGACCCAGTGACCCATTAATTTCTAGAATTGAATGCAAAGTCTAGTCTTGGTGATTTCCTTCATGATTTAGAAATTTCTACATGCTATTGGCTTGTCAACATTCTTCTAAAATAATGAGGACATGGCCTCCTTCCCCCATATACTATAGATTTTGTGTGATCCAAGATAGATTATTCATCTTATTGTCATTATCCTTCTAATATATTGATGTATGTAGGCCATGCGGGTGACTATGTGGACTTGAATGCTGATAGGACTATTCTCCTACACCATGAGATATACTGTAATCAAAATGTTATATATGCATAAGTTTAAACCGTATTTGAGGTTGGTCTCTAGGATAATTTCATGCCCATGTGGCCTATAAATGTATTCTTTTGCATCAATAGAAGTATTTTATAATGTTGTAAGACATGGCTTTATTTTTATTTGGCTATAAGCATGAATATCTTTTATTTGTAGTTGTATAATCATATGTATCCATGATAGGATTTAATAACTTAGGAAATTAGTTAAAACTATTTTGTAAATTTATCTTACCACTTTTGATAGTTTGATGTAATGAGGAGGTTATTAATATTGGAGCATTATAATGCATTATAAATTGTTTTGTGGGTATTTCTAATTTTAGATCTAGATTGTTAAGTATGTATGATGGTGTAACATTTAATTATTTTTATGATATGCATAAATTTATTAACTTCTAACCCTATTACAATCCCATATGGTTTCCTTTCCTTCTTGCAAGTCATAACTTTTTTTTCCACTATGATAGGAACTGGTCTAGATGATCATGGACTCTTTTTCATCAAGAACATCTTTCTATTTCTATAGTAGTATATTCTCTTACACTTATTGTACAATTCAATCTTATAATTTTTGTTATATCTTAAGTAATTTACACATGAATGAGATGCTTAGAGGGATATGCATGCAGAAGTCTTACTTACCTTTATAGCCCATTGATTTAGTAATATTATTATTAGCGAGATTATGTTAGAAAAATATCAAAGGGATATAGTGGCAAGTTCACAAGATTCATGTGTGTAAGAATTTTTTTAGGGGATTCTTCTTTGTGAGAGAAATTTGTTATATCTTTAGGTGTACTAGTACAATTCAATCTTATAACTTTTGTTATATCTTAAGGAATTTACACATGAATGAGATGCTTAGAGGGATATGCATGTAGAAGTTTTACGTACCTTTATAGCCCATTGATTTAGTAATATATATTGTTAGCGAGATTTTGTTAGAAAAATATCAGAGGGCTATAGTGGAAAGTTCACAAGATTCATGTGTGTAAGAAACTTTTAAGGGGATTCTTCTTTGTGAGTGAAATTTGTTATATCTTTAGGTGTACATGTAAACTTGTTTATATTTGCTAGTTGTGAGGTCTAAAAGGTCTATTTAGGAATAAAATAAGAGCATGGTAGTCAAGGAATTAGTTATTGTTTTTTTATCTCTTTAATTTTCCTATATATGACATCTTAAGGATCACCCTCATATGTTTTGTAGAGCTCGAATAAGAAGAGGAGAATCCCTACTCCTTGAATTATCCCAAATGTGTTATTTCCTTGTTGGTGTTTCCTTCTCTATGCCTAAGATATCTTATTCCCCTTGTCTTAGTTGAGAAATGGTTCTTGAAATCCACTAGAGGTTATGGAAATATATAATACACATGTTTTCTTACAAATATATACGACTTTTGGATGCATGAGTACAAAAGATGACATGTCAAAGAGGTCAAAAGTTTAAATCTTAGTCACTCCTAATAAAGAGGTGAATTAAATCAATCTAATTAAGAGGTGGAGAGTTTAATTTCCAATCAATGGATCAATTAATTCAATCTAACTATGACAAAGGTAGCCTTAACTGAACATAGGTGACACCTAACTACTATCAATCAAGAGGTGATGAGGTAGTAGTGGTAGTTGTGTACTTAAAGTCAAGGTGAACATAAATTGTCATTAGTTACCTAAGTGAGAATAATTAAATATTTTTCTCCTAAGAAAAGGGACAAGGTTTAGGTCTAAAGAGGGAAATTTTATTTATATTTTCTTAGTTATTGAGAGTAACATAGTGAAAAGGGAGGGGGTTTAGGCCTAAGGGATAACAAGTTGGGTGAAAATTTGAAATTAAAGTTTATTCACTTTTACTTTTAGTTTTCATGATGACATAGAGAAGAATTGATTAGGCTATTTATATAGGGCTTGCAAACATATTTGGTTAGTTTTAATTTGATCTAATTTGATAAAACTGTTTGTACACCATAGAAGAAATATATGTTTGATTTTAAAAAGAGGGATATAGTATGTACACTTTATTAGTAATATATAAGGTAATTTATAGAAGAGTGATTTATGGGCATCTATCAAGAGGGTCTCATACATCAAATTAATGTCTCACTTAACAATGATTAGAAAAATAACTAATCAATTTAAATTATAATATAAAATATAATTTTAATTATTTTATTTTCATAATCTCCAATAAAAAATTTATTCAAAGCTTTTCATTAAAAATAGTTGTGATTGAAGGGGTTTTTATAATCTCCAATAATTTTTTTTTTCAAAACTTTTCATTAAAAATAGTTGCAATTGAAGGGGTTTATCCCATAGTGCGATGGTTAAGTGGTGGCATTGTTTTGTGGTCACCGGAATTCAAGTTTCCTTGGACTATTGCAATCATAGGCACTATGCCTTCACTAATCCAGTTTATAACTTCCGTCTAAAAAAAAGAATGCAATTAAAATGGAAATAAAAAATAAAACACTTAAAATACATGTAAAAAATAAATATTTAAAAAGAATGATATGAACAAAGGCATTACCCACTGAATCCCTCACTATAAAATAAATTTAGTTAAAAAATTAATTCATACACAAGAAAGTAGTGAATTCACTTTTCTCCTCTTAAATCATATAGAGATGACAAACGGATTGAATGAGTAAATCAGTTACTATATCCTTTCTAAATAACATAGTGCCAAAGTATGGATGTTTTGCTGGACCAAAAACTATAAAACATGATCCTGAATATACTATGAGACTGAACAAACTGAGCAACGAATTTGACATGAATCATACTCTGGGGAACTGTTCATTTATATCAGATCCTTTTGCCGAAGCACAAGAATATGGACTCTCTCAATACAAGTCCGATCCTCTAATTTCAATTTACTTCTAATTACATCATAGGTATAGTTCTATAATGACAACAAGACATAAATGGTCAGCAAATTAGGAAAACAAAAATCTACATTCTATTTTCATGTATAGTGATTATTTTGATTGTTTAAAGCAGATAGGATCACAACATTCTATTTTCATTGTTTAACTACAATGATATATTTCGATATCTTTTATATAAATTATCTTAAAGATATATATACTAGTTCCATATTAGACTCCAAAGTCTCTGAACAATGGAGATCAGTAGGTTAGGTTATGTAAGAATTTTGGAGGGAAAAAAAAAGAAGTTATATACGATTCCTCCATGGATGGCTGTGTAATTTTTATTTTTCTTTATCTACTTTTATACAGTTCGAGGGCTTGAAAATAACCAGAGACTGAGTCACAGTACTGTTCATTGGCAAGTAGAAAATTATCTAATTAAACTGGACGAAAGATTATCCAGATTCTTTCGCAGAGAGTAAACTTTCTGAAAACAAGATAAAGAATACAGATCTGAATTTGGCAAACTTGGAAAAGGCAGATAGTTTGCATGTTTTTTATCATACAGAAAATACTTCATAAATCTTTCTAAAATAGATTCAAAAGATTTCTATAAATAGGTAGTTCAAATGAAAACCAACATCAAGTTAATACATGTACTGAATTACGATATATAGTAAAATAGTGTGCATATAATGTGGAGAAGACACTTCCTAAATTAATAGAAGTGCAGTGTTGCACTAGAGGAATAATCTGACAAGTTTACAGCCAAAAATGTTGGTTTTGTATCTTCACTCTAAAAATTCTAATGCCCAGGTGTAAAACTAGTATAGATGTAATCAGTGTGATAGAACTCTTCATCTTCACAAGGTTCTTTTCCACCCATGGATTGGCATTTGGTTTCCTTGTTGGTATGCTCTGAAACCTGCAATATCACAGAGATCAGTCAAGTGGGTTTATCAACCCTAACTTTAAGCATATGCCAAGATTTTTTTACAATTTTATAGAGATAAATGAATGTTTTTTATTAGATAAACGCTTTTGATCAGAGATGAACGAATGTTTTTTATTAGATAAACACTTTTGACCAGAAATGAACGAATGCAAACACTTTAGACATGTTAACATTTTTATAGAAATAAATGAATGTTTTTTATTAGATAAACGCTTTTGATCAGAGATGAATGAATGTTACCTTGTAGTGTTGGTCAGGAAATTTGCTGGCTTTGCCTATTTCATGTCTCTTGTCTGCAATTACAAATTTTGAGTTTAATAATAAAAATACAATTACAAAAAATTTGCGTTGGTCAGGAAATTTGCTGGCTTTGCCTATTTCATGTCTCTTGTCTGCAATTACAAATTTTGAGTTTAATAATAAAAATACAATTACAAAAAATTTGCTCTTTGTTGAAAAAGGTTGTTAAACTAGAAATCTAGATGTTTATCCTCTAAATAGACATACATATAATAAGTTCTATAAAATGAAACAATAGAAGGCAAATTTGGCTCCTTCTCCACTGAAATAAGGATCACTGTAAATGACTCAAAACATATTAATGTGCACAATGGTTGAAAGAGAAGTGACAGACCAGATGACAAAACATATTAATGTGCACAATGGTTGAAAGAGAAGTGACAGACCAGATGACAATAGTCTTGAAGCAGAGGATACATGGGCATCCTGATGCAGCAGGAGGAGCAAAATCATTATCAATGTGGCAGCCTGATGCATCCTCATATTGCAAAACCTCTTACTGAACATTTTTTTTGTAGGTCACAGGATACAGCTCTGAAGATAAATATATAGAACAAATCAGCCTAAGCTTGAAGACAATTGTACAAATTGTTGTAGCAGTTATTTCAGAAGTCTGAAAAGTAGCACTGTTTCCAACCCATTATAAAAATGACTGGACAGCGTTTAGCAGGGATTGTGTTGTAAGAAGACAAAATGCTGAGCTTAATACGTGGTACAACTTGCAGAGACAACCCAGGGTAAGGCAAGAAGTATGATCTGTTACGAGTTGAAAGATGCCTGCTACTGTTGCAGCCAACTGACCATTTTGAAAACATTTAATATACACACACCCTTATGTATGGGTATGTGCGTCTGAAATGAGGTACAAGCTCACGGGTCCTGTGGTCATTAATTTTTGTGCTAGCCTCCTATAAGCATGCCATGGATTTTTGTGTTTTGTTTGTTTTTGATAAGCCATGGATTTTTGTACTAGCTTCCAATAAGCATGCCATTTTAGGGTAGATGATAGTGACAACTCTTCCAATAGTTTAAGTGGACGTGCTGTTATGAAGCATGCATTTTTGGAAATGATATAATTTTTTTTGACAGCTATCTAGATTTTGTGATAGAAAAGAGAACTATAAAAAATAAGAAATTAGCTAATATACGAGGAAATATAAAAAAATTGATGATTTTGTAATTCTCAACCAATGCTAATAAATTGGCATATATCACTAAATATCTACAATTATAAATTAAATACTAAAATAATCAGTTTTTTAAATTAAAAGTTAATTAGTTTAATGTATTTTTAATATTTATTTAAATAATGATTATTCTATCTAATTTCTTTATTATAAAGTTTTGAAAAATTTCATATAGATTTGGGGTTTGCATATTTTATAAGAGATATATTAATTCATGAGGGATTCATTTTTTTAATTTTTTTTTTCACTTTTACAATGAGTAGAATTTGAGGGTCAAGATGGGAAGGCCCATTCCAAGGACCTTCATTCAAAGGACCTTCAAACAAAGGCATCCAAGGACATACATTTGAAGGTTCTTTAGCCAATCTAAAAATATATTACAATATTCCCTATATAAACAGAGCATCATAGATTACCTAATATTCAAAAAAAAAAAAAAATTATCTTCACATATTTTACATTTTTAGGATTGTTTGAAGGGTAGGATATTTGCTAAGAAAAATGTGTACATATTTTGTGAAGGAGGATAAGGGAAATCAAAATAAAGGGGAAAAATAAGACAATATATCATACTTAATAGGAAAGGATAAGTAATAAAATGAAGAAAGGATGCAAAACAATTTCAAAGAGAAATAAATTTAATTTTTAATTTAAATATCAAATAGTTTAATTAGTTTACAAAATTTAAGTATTTATTGCATAAAATTCTATTTGGTTAGATTGCTTAAAACAATAGGTATTCTATGTCTTTTGTATATGTCATAAATTTGAACTAGGATATAAACATACAAAATAAAAAAATAAATTTCAACTGAACATTCCACTATAGGCCATAACCCACTTGCTCATATACTATTTATCTAAGAATGTAAGGATAGTAACATGAAACATGAAATATAGAAGCTTTTGTCATACATGGAGAAGATAAACTAAAAAATTGAACTAGTATTGCATGTAATTCAAATACTCATTCTTGAGAGAAACATTATGAGAAAGCTTTGAGAAAAAGGTGTAGTAAAATAGCATAGTCAAATTCCATTGTGCCAAGATAGAGTTAATTGAGAATCATAAGGATTAAACTATATAATATGTATAGAGAAAACCCTACAAAATAAAGATAAAAATATATAGGAAAATATGTTTTTCACACAACCACTTTCATGTGAAAAATTATAGTACATTTGGTAATGCTACCCACTATCAAAGGATATTTTTTAACCCTATGTTTAAATTTAAGGAATATCATTTTCATGGGTATAAATTACTAATATGGTAATTTATTTACATATCAAAATAGGATTTATATTCTTGATCATGTTAACCTTAAATGTTTGTTGGTATATGAGGAAAATTGTGCCCCAAATTTGGACATCTAGTGTTGAAGAAACTAATGTTCAATTTCAAGATCATATAAAATCTTGGTTGAGACACAAGAAGGGTGTCACAAATTTTGTGGTGAAGAATTTTAGAATCCTATTGATCATATTACTTTATCCACATGATATTCTTGGGTAATTATTGTAAATACTTTATTCAAGCTCCAACTCTTTAAATTTTAAACATGATAGATTTTTAAATAGTAAAATAGTGATGGAGAAACTCACAACTATCCCATTTCATTAATGTAAGCCTCATAGATAACTCTCCTACTCTTTACAAGATTTTTTTGTAAGAGATATTTTGACTCTAGTTAATTCCTAACATCATATTTTACATATAGATACCTAATTGATTATTGATGAACGTGGATATGATATTGTATTATATATATCCTTGGTATAAAATTTGTGAGTTTAGTGGTCACAAATAAGGGCTAAGTGGTTGAAGCACATTTTGAATTCATGACTTAGCCTCATCATTCCATCCCTTTTAGATATAAAATAAAGAGTCAAGAAATATACTAAACTCATTAATCAAGTTCCATAATTTCTACATATTTCCTAACTCTTTGAGGTCTAACTTATGCTTTTTTTATGTATCCACCCTTTTTAATATCATCATTGAATGTTATTCCCTTATCTTGAATATCCTCTATTTTCTTCAAAACTAACCACTATTCTAGTTCTTACTAGCCACAATCCTCCCAAAACATCTTCCCACACAAATAAAAATGATGATGACATATCAAGGATTTGACCACTTCTAGAGTATATACTTACAAATTAGAAAATACAAATGATCACATTGAATAGACATATCTTTATAATCGTACTAGATCTAGAGCTTTGCAACATACCATGTACCATAGTCAATGAATAATAATAAATATATAACATAAACATGTATTAAGTATCATTTTAGTCATAAACATGTATAGGAGTCAAAAGATTTAAAATATAGCCTTTTATAATGCTTATAAAAAATATTCACAAAATATGTACACACAATATGGAATCTAGTTACCTAGACATAAATATTGAAGTTCCCTTAGAGAAAAAAATAATAGAACAAAGAAAATAAAATTAACAAACTAGAAATGAGTAGTAACATAGTTCTATATAATGATTGATCATACTTAAAATTGCAAAATATTTAATATATATAAAAGGTGAGAGATAAGCCAAAAAGAAGAGGAAAAGAGTTATTATTGATGATGTGATTGTTGTTTCAAAATATTCCTCCTTAAAAATCACTTGAAAATAAATAAAACTCATTCCTTTTTTTACCTTCCATGTGAACTTTTCATTTCAAAATATGAAGATAACATAATAATATTTCCCTATAATATTTGTTACACCTAAATATTTTTTCCACTAACATTTATCTTTAAAAAGTAGTGCTTTTACCTTTTAATATTCACATTTGATTTCCTATGATATTTTAACTACTCTTTAAAAAAAAAATCCACTTTCTCAAAAATAATAATAATAATGGTCATAGCTTTATAATGTTTATTTCACCTTCTAAGAATATTTCATCTACTTTTTGACTTTTTTTATAAAAAAACTTACCTCCTTTTTTCTTTTAACTAACTATATTATTCAAAAACATACACCACTAGCCTCAACTTGCCTTCACATTAGATTGGTAAGTGCCATAGTCTATAATCATGCATTATATGTTGATATATTATTTCATTCCTATGTAGGACTCTTAAATATCTACCTTGGCTCTATATCTCCTTACACCATGCTTCATTATGATCTCTTTTCAACATTTCCTCACAATGCCCTAATATTTATATTAGTTGTGACATATTTGTATTTATTACTCTTCTTATTATGCAAGTATCATGATACCCTTGATACATTGGCTCATTTCTATCTTATTAAAATTGAATTTTATTTAAATTTAGTGCATAATATTTCATTACAAGTAGTTTGTTGATATTGCATTTCACTTTATCTAGTTCTCTACTAGTTCTATAGAATTAAAATTACATATATGGTGCACCCTTATCTAATTGATCCATACAATAATTCATTTAGTTTGTATCAAATGCATATATTTTTTATATTTTGAATTGTGCCATGACGTTACCTCTTTGTTTGTGTAACTTTCTAATGCTTTGTTTTATACTTTTATCCTATTATATTACACCCTTGTCTTATTTTATATATGCATTGAATTAATATTTCTTTCCCACACCATGCCACATCTTGGGAAGTCCTTTTATTGAAAAAATTCACTTTAGTTGAATAGGATACCAAATATTAAATGGTATGTCATTGATTTGAATTTTCCTTTATTTATACTTTAGAGCTAGCCTAACATTGTGGCATATTATCAATATGGATACAGTTTCAATTTGAATGGATCATACCAGATTCAATCTTGTATGTTATCTAAATTTAAATTGTTATACATAAGTCGCCTCAAACTATTTGTGTTCACCTTTTCTACCAATACACATCATGCTATGTTAAAATGCTCAATGCTACACCTCTAATATGTTCAAATGCAAGTACATATGAGGAAAATTATGTTAGAATTTAATATGTTCAATCTTTAGTTATGTGATCTAGTAAATAGAAAGACAATTCTATGTAAGATTATATGAAGGAAAGTGAAAAAATAAACCATAATTAAAAGTAGTTTTCTAAAAATGGGTTATTTTTATAAAGTAGTGTTTGGTTTGCATATCTATCCCTTATATATTCAAACTTCTCTCTTTTATATGATATGTATAGGGGCTCACCATACAAAAAAATAGAGAGGAATCCCAACCTAATTTAGATATTGGGGTAAAGGAGGCCCAATTATCCACCATGTTGTCAAGTTGGTAATCAATAAAATGAATCCAATTTTGAATGCTTTTAACTATACACACACACACACACACATATAGAATAATACAATTGCATGACAGAATATCTTCGAAATGAGAACCACTCAAACCATTTTCATATTTTGGAATAACAAACAAATATAAAAAACAATTTACAGTGTGAATGTTTGTGCAATGATGAACACACAAATAGAAGTGCATGGCAGAAAACCTTATAAAGGACAACCAGTCAAACCCTATCCATATTTCATAGTAATAATGAAGTAGAAAAGGAAAATTGCAAAGTGAATTATTGTGCAACACTTAGTCTCTATTTATATGCAAGTGATATACATTGATATACATTGAAAGGATTTTTAAGTTAATAGGAATGAGCACTTCTATTGTAATACGACGAACAGAGATATACATACATATAAGTCTTATATGTTCAAGATATACATGATGTGCATGGATCAAATCATCCACTGTATATCGTATATATTTTGAACAGATAAGGCTTCATTCAATGTTTATCTCTTTTGTAGATGTACCTTTGTGGCACATTTAGACCTTTTTTGTGCACATGTGGACTTTGTAGGCCTCTCTAGTGATTTGGTAGGAAGACAACAAAAAATAGATGGTAAATATGAATTGTTAAGGATTGGGGAAGAGTCATTCCTTGGACTAGGTATTAGGAGAAGGGTGGATTACTTAGGAAGGAAATTATTGTGCAAGGAAGAACAAAATAATAGAATTGCAAGGAACAAAATCTTCAAAATAAAATGCAGTGAAAGCCATTTCATATTTGGGAATAACAAACAAATATTAAAGGAAAATTGCATAGTTAAAGTATATACAATGATGAACACACGAATACAAGTGCATGGCAGATAGCCCTCTAATTGTGAACCACCGAAACCCTTGCTATATTGGTAGTAACAATCAAATATAAAAAGAAAATTTTGCAGAGTGAACTATTGTGCAAGGAAGAACAAAATAATAGAATTGCAAGGAAAAATATATTCGAAATGAAAAGCAGTGACACCATTTTCATAGTTGGGAATAACAAACAAATATTAACGGAAAAATGCATAGTTAAATTTTGTGCAATGATGAACACATGAATACAAGTGCATGGCAGAAAACCCTATAATTGTGAACCACCAAAACCCTTTTGGAATTAAAACCAGTAACCATTTTCATATTTCGAAATAACAATGTAATAATGAAAAACCAGGTAAACCTGTAACCATTTTTATATTTCCATATTAAACTAGTAACCATTCTCATATTTCCATATTAAACTAGTAACCAGTAACCATTTTCAATGTAATAATGAAACCCCAGTTAAAATAGTAACCACTTTCATATTTCAGAATAACAATGTAATAATGAAAAACCAGATAAACCCATTCCATATCTACATATTAAACCAGTTAAGCCCAGTTCAGAATAAAAGTAAATGGTAGAAGCTAGTGAAACCCTTTACATATTTTATCGAAAGAATCTAATAATAATGAAAAGCTAGTTAAAACGTCATCCAATGAAGAACACAAGATTATGAGTGCATGGGCGAGTATATACTAAACGAAAGCCAGTGAAACTCTCCCCACATTTACTACTATTAATCTTTTTCAAAGATAAATCTACACAATGAAATTTTGTGCAAAAAATAATAGAATGATATAAGTGCATGGCAAAATACCGTCGAATAGAAATACACTGGTATACGCTGCGTGAGATCAAAAACCTCACCTAAAAGAGAAAGGGAGTTGTCTAGAGTGTAGAGTCGAACAAAGAAGTGTGGAGAGCTGAACCAGTATATGTGTGTAACCAAATGAACACTCCAAAATAAACACAAACAAAAGGGATGAGAATGAGTGGGATATGCGAGAATGTGGAGCATTAAATGAACCTTGATCTGTGTTATACATGCTTGTCAGTCCGATTAAATGTGGAGGGATGCATAAGGCAATTTGCTTAGTGGAGATAATGAAGGAGGCGATGAAGAGTTAATGCTCTAAATTGGTCGTTTATGGTGGCGAGGCTGTTGGAAGCCATGCGTCCATCCAATCCAAAGCACATAGATTTGTGTGCTAACTAAGCTGGCAAATGAGCTCCACTTTCAGACGAAGGGAAAAATGAGCCTATTTTGAACACCTCAGACAAATAGGTGTGTGATAGGTGGCAGGGTGCTCCTAATTTTTTTTAAAAAATAAACTGACGGATGCACAAATCACAGGGTGATGTTGTGGGGAAACTTAGAAATTTTTTTGTCCACGTGGACCTCCAAAGTTAGGGTGCCCTACTTTGGGCCCCTCTCCCCTATACTCTTCATATCTTCAAATATTATAGACATGTATTTTGAAAAATAAATTTCACAAGAAAAAAATATATTGATTACAAAAAATTGTCATTCCCTTACATGCAAAACACTTAATGAAAAGTTTAAAGTTTATTTACATGTACCTATGTCAATTGTGTAAATTTGATGGATGATTGTACAATATTTGACAACATGAATGAGACATTTCATAGAACATACTGGATTCTTCATAGTCATACTACATATCATATGCTGGAGATGAATTAGCCTATATATAAATGTATAAGTACTCAAGAAAAAATTTAAATGGATGGAAAAGGAAGAGAATGTACGACAAAAAATAAATGTGATGCAACGTAGGCATTTGGCCCGAATCTAAGAGCTTCAGTGACAAGAGTTTTTCAGAACTTCCAAGTCGCTTCAAGGGAAACATGCGAGATGGGAGATGGATTCAATACCTCAAATTGTAAAATGTGAAGATCCATATTATTTATTAACCTACGCATAACTCAGTGTGATTTGTGGGGTTTCTTTGTTATAACTCTTCTCTTATAAATACATGTAACTGGTAAAAGGACATTCTTCTCCATAAATTATGGGAATAATTGGTCCTTCTAGATATCCAACTTGAACGTGATCATTTAAAAGTAAGCAGTAGATCTATAATAGTGTGTCTATGCCTTCATCTTTCTTGTCCACTAGGCTAATGGTCTCGTGGATGATATTAAAATTATTCATTCATTCTTTCACTACGACGCATACATGATGGTTGCAACAAACATGCCTCACATCTCTACCATATTTCTCCATTTATTGAGACTTAATTATGGATCTATTCATTTGTATTTTGATTTGAAATAATGTTAAGATGTTTGCCAAGTCGATAAAGATCTTAAACTTACTCAGATATGGATCTACTCATTTGTACTTTGATTTGAAATAACTTAAAAGATTTTTGCCAAGTTGATAAAGATTTTAAAATTACTTAGTTATGGATCTCTACTCATTTGTGCTTTAATTTGAAATAACTTAAGATTTTTTCCAAGTTGATAAAGATTTTAGAATTATTCAGTTATGGATCTACTCATTTGTACTTTGATTCAAAATAACTTAAGGTTTTTGCCAAGTTGATAAAGATTTTAAAATTACTCAGATATGGATCTACTCATTTGTACTTTGATTTGAAATAACTTAAGATTTTTTCCAAGTTGATAAAGATTTTAAAATTACAGACCTAATAGCCATAAATGGAGCAAGGTCATGGCATCTCTTGTGAGATTGTAATTATTTACAGATATAGTAGTTGTAGTTGCCTTGATAATCTTAGTGGGTTTATTTAGCATGCAGAAGTATGGAGTCAAAAAACTTGGATGACTCTTTTTTTGCATGAAGGAACTCGAACAATCCCTTATTAGGCTTGGGACCTGATGCGTATAATATGTTACCATGCACGTGCATGGTCGACAATTGTTAGTGTTTTATAGCATTGTTCAAAAGAAAAATTGTTGGTTGTGTTTTTGTCCTTTATGAAAAATTTAGGGAATGATAGTTTGATGTAGAGTAGGGTGGATGTTAACAACAAAAAATCAATTAAGAAAACTTTGCAACCTTGAAATCCTAACTTGGTGGTTTTCTCACAAATCCTCTTATTCTCCTAATAGTACTTGAAACAGGGTTTTTCCCACAAAAATTTCAGAGGAGACCCAATAACCAAAATGTGAACACCATTCTTGATACCCATTATGCCACTTGAAAACATATCAAAATTGTAGATATGGTTGTTTTGTAACAACACCCTCAATTTTGGACTGCTACGCTCCAATTAGGCCTAATTAGGCTTATTTTACAAAGCAATAATGTGACCTTCAACCTCCAAACTAAAAAATATCAATTCAAGGCATCCAAAATGTCACATGGGGTCTTTATATGCAGATTTTATCAATTAAAATAATCACCAACTCACCTTTCAACAAAACCCTATGTCTACCTAATCACTTAAGCCTAATACATGGTGATATTAAGCTAGGACAACATCAAACTTTCCCCAAACTCCATCCCCTGCTTTTGCAAACTCCAAAAACAACAAAAAAAATCTACCTACATCCATTCCATCGGTTCTCAGATTTTTCCATTGATGGAATGGGCTCTAATTCATGTTTTTTCTATCAAACTCTCACAACCTAGGGTTTCCTAACAGTTTACAACAAATTGGCTCTAACTCACTTCAACCTTTATGAAAACAAATGAAATCACTTAAAAATGTGATTTATCTCATTCCATCACCAATTCCAATTCAAATTATCACATTTACAGGTCCTACAATGTTGTATTATCTCCTATAGCTGCAATAAAATAATGTATAACACAAAAAATAGAGTATATTGATATTGTTTTATCTCCAAAACATCTCCAGAAGATTTCATCAAACATACCAAGGAATATTTAAACACTCACAAGCCAAAACAAATGGTTCCAAACTATTTTTCAAATATCTGACCATTCAACTTCTACAAAAGACCAAAAATGCAAAAGTTGCCTGAGCAACTTTGCAATTTTTTGCAAAACTTGACATCTAAACCTAAAACCGATGCCACATGACTCTAATCAATGTAAAACATGAAAAATGGTATCAATATACCTTATTACCAAAAAAAGCGTGACTTGAACACAAAAATACTAACATAGGATCCCATTTGCATCATGTAGACTAGGTGCCCCTGCACCATACTCTCGGGGAAAACAAATCTCAAGTTCCACTTGAGAGTAGATCTTGAACTCTTGCACCATGATTTTTGATGTCTTCCTCTATCATTCAGGTGGTATCCTCCATAGGAAGGCCTTTCTACTTCACCAGGTACTCATAGTACAACTTGTGTCTTGTTATTTTAAATTCTTTGGTATCTAACATGCACTCAAGCTTCAATGGTTGACTTGGTGGAAAATATTTGATCCAATCTTCATCTGGAACCTCTGATGTACCTGCATATTTACCTGCAATCACATCCCCTTTAAAAGGGTATAGGTCAGAAACATTAAAAATTGGAGAGAGAGCAACTCCAAGAGGGAGTTCTATCTCATATGCATTTGCTCCAAATTTATGGACCACCCTACATGGCCCTATCTTCTTCATCTGCATATTTGAATACTTCCCTTTAGGTAGCCTTTCCTTCCTCAAATGAGCTAAGACCAAGTCCCCCACTTTGAAATGAACCTCTCTCCTCAAGTTTGCATGTTGTTTATATTTATCAACACTCTTTTGAAGGTTCTCTCTAACCTGTTGGTGTATTTATTTCATGGAAACTACAAACTCTTCTCCTTCAACACTCCTCTCCATTCCACTCAAATCCCTGAGTTCAAACACCCCTCTAGGCTACAATCCATACACAATCTCAAATGGGCTCTTACCAACACTTCTGTTCACAGATTCATTATATGCAAACTCAGCTTGGGGAAGGATCAGATCCCATTGTATTGAGTGTTCTTTTGTCAAGCATCTAAGGATATTTCCAAGGCTTCTATTGACTACTTCAGTCTACATATCTATTTGTGGATGATAGGTAGATCTAAAATTCAAATTTGTGCCTAACTTCTTCCAAAGGGTTCTCCAAAAGTTACCCATAAATTTATTGTCCCTTTCTGAAACAATTGTTAATGGCAATCCATGAATCCTAACCACCTCCTTGAAAAACAACCCTGCAATGTATGAGGCATCATTTGTGCTTTTACATGGTATAAAATGTGCCATTTTACTAAACTGGTCCACTACAATAAACACTGAATCATATCCTCTTTGAGTTTTGGGCAACCCCAACACAAAATACATGTTGATGGATTCCCATAGTCTATTTGGGATTGGCAATGGCAGATAGAGACCTGCATTTGTACTACAACCCATGGCCTTTTGAAAAACAACACACTTTTCAACAAATTTTCTATCATCACTTTACATCTTGGGCCAATAATAATGCCTTCTTACCTGTTCCAAAGTCTTGTCCACACCAAAGTGACCCCCTAAGCTGCCACAATGCTTTTTATTAATCAGATTAATCCTCATAGAGCATTTGGGAATACAAAGTTGAGCACCCTTGAATAGTAAACCTTCTTGAATCAATAAATCAAAGTTCTCTTCATGAAAAGTTCCATTGAATTGACTACAAGAAGATAAATTTATTTAAAATAATCATCCTCTACATGCATACCTTTCAAAGCATCAATCCCAACACTCTGCAACTGAACTTCTTGGCCCAACAATGTTCTTCTACTCAAAGCATTTGCCACCTTATTTGACTGCCCCTTTTTGTGTTTGATGGTGAAGGTGTAAGTTTGTATGTACTCCACCCACTTCACATGTCTATGGTTGAGTTTGTCTTCACTGTTAAGGAACTGCAAAGCATGATTGTCAGTAAAAACAATGAACTCTTTAGTAAGGAGATAGTTTCTCCACTTCTTCAATGATTGCACCATAGCATATAACTCCAAGTCATAAGAGGGTGCTGTCATAATAGTGGTTTACAATTCCTCAGAGGAACGAATTTTAGCTGAAATCACATATTTTTAGAAAATATAATGATTTAAGCCTTAAAAAGTTCCATTTTAAGGATTCCAATTGAAGAAGGTTTGATCAAATCACCTTAGATCAAACCCCCTTGGATAGAACCTCGCTAGTTTTAAACCATACCTATAAATGTGTCTCCTTTACACCTATCAAAATGCTGATAAAAAATCACTTTTGATTTAGATTTTGGGGGATCAAATGAATTCATTTAAAATTTATTTTAAATGATTATGGTATTCCTCAGAACAAGCTATCCAATGAATTTAATTTTAATATGTTTTGGTTTTGTTATGTATTTGTTTTTTAAGTTTTATTAAACATAGGTTTTCATCGAAAATGAATTTCTTTGTTCTTCACATGTGGAAAAATAGAAGATTATCAAAATAAAAATTGAAAAATATGAGTGCACCGGATATTGAAGTCCTTGATCCAACAAAAAATTAAATTAAATTTTGACATATACAAAAAGTTACGCGTTATATAATCCGTGTGTCTGAATTGTAATTTGTTTGACTTTGAAACTTGATTAAGGAAAAATGTTCAATAAAAAACTATCTAACCAAGTGGAAGCACTAGATATCGAGAGTTACAAATCTAAATTTGAAAGAATTAGAATTTTTATCCTTCATGGAAAAAAAGTTATGCGTTATATGGTGTCGTCACTTTTAAAATGTTGTTTTGAAAAAATCTATTTTCACGGGAGATGGAAAAAGAAGTGCAATTTGATTCCAAAAATTTTGAAAAAAATATTTTTAGAATCTACAGACAAAATTTGATGAGACTCTAGTTTGCACCATCTTCAAATTCCTCACAGTTTAGCCGCTATAGGTGCCCAAATGTGAAGATTTAGTTAAAAATAATAATTTCAGTGTCCAGTTTGGCCAAAAATTGTAAACCACTATTATGGGATCACCCAAGAGGAATACTTTTTATTTGCCTCATTAAGCTTCTCACTGAAGAAAGCAGTAGACCTGCCCTCTTGGCTCAATACTACCCCAATTGCATACCCACTTGCATCACATTCAATTGTGAAAACTTTGTTAAAGTTAGGCAATGCTAAGATAGGTTGTTGTGCTACCCTTTGTTTCAGATATTGAAATTTTTTTTCTACCTCATCAGACCATACAAATTTCTTCCTTTTATCCCCTTTTATTGTGTCAATGATTGGAGAGCATATATGACTGAAATTCTTCACAAATTTTCTGTAAAAGTTAGCTAGGCCATGGAAACTTCTTACCTCATTTATTAATGTTGGAGTAGGCCAATTGAGAATTGCTTCCACCTTGCTAGGGTCCATCTTCGAAGAGACTTTTGAGATCACAAAGCCAAGATAGACTAATTCCTCCTTCATGAATTCACACGTCTTCAAATTTAACAACTTTTCTTCATTCAACCTTTTCAAAACCAAGTTTAAATGTTGCAAGTGTTCCTCTTTAGTCTTACTAAAAACAAGAATATCATCCAAATAGACAACCACAAACTTACCTATTAAGGGTTTCAGAACTTCATTCATTAATCTCATAAAAGTGCTTGGTGCATTTGAAAACCCAAATGGTATGAAAAGCCATTCATATAACCCCTCATTTGTTTTGAAGGCAGTTTTCCACTCATCCTCCTCTCTAATTCTAATTTGGTGGTAGCCAATTTTGAGGTCTATCTTAGAAAAATAACAAGCCCCTCCTAAAAAATCCATCAAGTCTTCCATTCTTGGTATGGGGAACCTATAGACCTTATGATAATCTTGTTAATTTCCCTTGAGTCGGTGCACCTTCTCCAATCTCCTCCCTTATTTGGCGCCAAAATAGTAGGAACAACACATGGGCTAAGACTCTTTCTTATTAGGCCCTTGTCAAGAAACTCTTGCATTTGTCTCCTAATCTCTTCATTCTATTTTGGAGTCATTTTATATGAAGCTTTGTTAGGTAGGTTTTCCCCTAGTATGAAATCTATATGGTGGCTCACATCTCTAATTGGTGGCAAAGAGCTAGGAAGTTCATCTACCACAATGTCTTTGTATTTGTTCAACAAGGCTTGGACCTCTTTAGGCACATCATCAACCTTTGTTGTTGTCATGGAAAATTTTGGTCTGATTACAATGGCATAACCCTCTCCTCCCTCTTCTTTCATGGTTTTCAAAAACTCTTTTTCCCCAACCAACATTACACTAGACCCAACTTGTGTATCGAGACTTTCTTCTTGCAATGGTGTAAGGGTGAATGAGATCCCATCCTTTTCAATCACGTAGGTGTTCTTTTTCCCATCATGTTTAGCTTTTTTGTCATATTGTCAGGGTCTCCCTAAAAGTAGATGAAAAACATCCTGTGATACCCCTCATGTTGTTGTTACTCTTATGGACAGATCTTGTACTTGGTTGTGTGGGTGATCAGTTCACCATTTTGGTTGTGCATGGATTTATGGCTTGGTTGATTAGTTGCATTAGATTTTACATATGTTGTTAGGTGATACTTTTTTATGGTGGTTATGTTATATGACTTTTTGTGGTGTTCTTTAATAATATATATGATGATGTTGCGAGTTTTATGCTGTTATAATGTTTGGTGTGTTTATTTGTGAGTCTTGGTGAAAGGACAGAGTGGCATCACTTGCTTGCAAGTGCCCTGTCACCCTGCGAGTACCTTTCGCAGTGTGTTTTCTATGGAGATTTACATGCTTCACGACATTTGTTCTATGTAGGATGTAGGTACTAAGTCTCGATTCCACCTGCTTCGGCAGGATAGGGCGAGCATCAAAATAAACTCAACAGGATTGATGTTGAAAAAGGAGTGGTTAGGAGAGAATTCCCGTCCCAAGTCCATCTACTGTGAGTCTTTGGTTGCCTTTGTTCTTTTTGTCCTTGTGTGATATTGTGAAGTGTCGATTAATTTTTCTTAAGCCTGAAATTTAATTGATTTTAGTTAAGTGTATTTTATTTGATTTTGGGAAAGTATGATCAACTAATATAGTTAATTGATAACATTATTAAGTTAATTATAGATAAATTGATTAGTAATATTATTGTTTAAAAAGGGTTATTTAAATTAAATTTTATGTTGCTTCGTTATTATCTTGAATGTTAATTTGCCATTGCATTGTATTTTTGTGTTAATCGAAATAGTTTCTAGTTAAATTATTATTATTATTATTATTATTATTGGAAATAAGATAATTAAAATAGAGAAATATATATATATATATATATGTATAAATTTGATTTAAATTATTAATTTAAAAATAAAATAAAATTATTTTATTGGATTTGTATGGGAGTAGTGGGAAAATGAATGCAGTCGGTTTTGAGAAATTATTCCCGGAAGAAAAACAGGCACAGGTAACAGAAGCTTTTCACGGGAAAAATTTTTGGCTGTGTGAAGGAATTTGGGGGTTTCTGTTGAATACTTGTGGGAAAATTTGGAAAAAGGCTGCAGGGATTTCTTTTGGAATTTTGGAAGAGCTTTATGGCTGGAGGGTTATGTGGCAAGTTTGGTGCAACTCTTACTTCTACAGCCTACAGGAAACAGGTTCCTTCCTTTTGTTTTTATTTTGTTTTAAATTCCTTCCTTACATGAAAGATTGTCTATAGGTAATATAAGTTTCTTTTCTGTAGGAGTTTCTTTTTGTAGGAAACTATTCCCGGCTATTACTTCTGTAGAATATTTTCCTGTAAAAAAATTTCACGGAAAAATTTAGTGAACCAATTAAATAGAATAAATGTGTTAGAAACTCTGAGGAAACAATAGAAAACAAAGAACCTCTGTTGAATTAAAATTCAAAACCCCATTGTTAAACAGGAGAGACTTAGAAAAATTTGTGTAGAGAAAATTGTGAACAAATTCATTTAAATTTTAAAAAAATTAATTATCATATAGCTTTTGATTTACTGGTGAAATTCTCTGTAAAAAAATGTTATGCTGATTCTGAAATAATTATTTTCCTGTCTATGAAATTGTAAAAAAATTAATTCTATAATATTTTCCTATCTGTGATTTTTAAAAAAAATATGTACATATATATATAAAATCTGACAAAATTTTGTACTTCGGAAATTCGTCAAAATTTATATAAAATTATATATATTTGAAGTTTTAAAAAATAAATAAATAAATAAATAAAAATTAAAAATAAATATATATTTTTGTTTGGAGTGGGAGGGGACGGTACCCCGTACCCCACCCCTGCGCAGCCCATAAAGGGCCGCGCACAGCAGTCGAAGGACTGTTGTACGACTAGTGTGCGCAGTCCTTTGGGGGCTGCGTCCTCCCCTATGGGGAGGCATGCAGCTCCCAAGTGGGCTTGCTTTTATCATTTGATTTGTTATTAAATCATTTTGTTTAATAAAAATAAAAATTATGAATTTTTGTTGTACAGTTTATTTTAATTTATAAATTCGAAAAATTAGAGTTATTTAAAATTAATTTATGTTAATTAATATATATATGAATATGTATAGGTATATATTTATAAAATGGTATGTATATATATACAAATACATACATATATATATATATATCTATATATTTAATTTCATTTATATATATATGGGTATGTAAGTAAGTTATTTGCAACAAATTTATGGTTATTAGGATTAATTTGAAATGGAAAAATTTATCAAATATATATTTGAGAATTTTTTGTTTAAATTTATTTAAATGTTTTCATTGGTGTAATTAATTGGGAGAATTAGTAAGTTGTCTTTTGAGATGGTGTTTCAATTTCTCCTTATTAGACTTATGGTTGTTTAACTTTATTGAATTCTTCATTGGGTCCCTTAGTTTGAATTATCAACACGTGAGTTCTATAATTTATTCAATTTTGTTTAGGGGAAAGAGTCGTTACAACTTCCAGAGGTTTGGGAATTTGTTTCATAATGTTAGGAGGCTTTTATAATCGAGTTTTGATTTCATTTGGTTATTGATTGTGATCTTGTGTATATCTTAAGTTGTATCTATTTGTTCTGTTACTTGGGTCACATGTCTATTGCGGGATCGATTTGCCTCGCGATTGTTTCTAGTCTATGTCCCCATGTATTTGAGGGTATGATCCCTTTGATTTTGATGTGAGTCGGGAATTCTAGGGAGAGTGGCTCTATGTGGGCGCCGTCGCACAAAGGGGCTGTCAGGATAACCCACAGTAGAGTTCGTGTAAAAAGTGAAAACCTAACTAATTAATTAGGGGATGGGTAGTTAAACACTAAAAGATAATGATAGATACCTCGCTCACCTGTTAGGGCTACCAAAGACTAAAGGTGGTCGAGAAGGCTGTGGTTGGCATAATCGTGATCTCGTTTCCACGAGTAATGCACGATTCTGCATGAGTCACCCTATGGGGCGGCGCCTTGAAATAGGCAGTCAGGATAACCATAGATGGAGGCGGCACCTTGTGATAGGATGTCAGGATAATCCATGAAGGCCATGCGATGACACTCTCCTCTAGCCTTCCCCTTAGTTGTTTTAAACTGGAATCCTCTGGAAGTAATTTATTGTTTTGATTTGGAGTCATTTGTTGTCATGTTATGTTAGTAGACTTATATTTTCACATTTCCTTTGTGTATGAATTCTTTTCCATGTTTGGTGTTGAGCCATGGGTGTAACTTTAGACGTCTTGGTTGGGAATCCTTTCTTAACTACTCCTAGCACGGGGGTGGTCGGGTGGAACGTGCTTCGCACCCCATTGGGTTTCCCATGCTACAGTCATACCTTCAATGCAGAGATTGTGGTGACAGTTTGTACCAGATTTATGTACTTTCAGATGTATACATTTATACTTTATTCATATCATGTAAATTGTATTGTAACTCGCCCATGTGTTGGGATGATGTATCTTGTAACTTGGATAACTGGTTATTGGTATTTAGCTTGTATCATGATGTATTGTTATAACCCACTTTGTAATTCAAAAACACTATTCACTGATGTAATTATATATATTTGATGTTGATATGTTGAGTAAATTAGTTTCTCTTTGTTTCCAAGTTTTATTGGTTATTTAATCTTGTTTAGCATATGTGGTTCATTCTTATTTTTATGCTTAGCATTTTCACTTTTATATGAGAGTTCTTATCCGTGGAATGAATGTTGGATTAGTTAAGTTTGTTAATGGGTAGATAACGTAATGTCTCTGCATATACCCCAAGGGACTTAGGAGTTTAGTATGTATTTGTAATTATGTTAGTTGCAATTGATAACATAGTACTTTTACTTTATGTAAAAAAAAATTGTTGTGTAGTTAGTTGTCCTTTGGGGTTTGCGCGTCGGGGTGTTACACATCCATTGGGATGATGTCACAGAAGATCTTATCTTTGTACCCTCCTATGTTAAATTCCACCCATGTTTGTTCATTTACTAGGACCTGTTGTCCCTTGTTCAACCAGGAGACCTTATAAGGAGTGGGATGTGGTATTCTCTTCATTTTCAGCTTTTCAACCATCTCTAAAGAAACTAAATTATCTGTGAAGCCCGAATCAACAACTTTACAAACCTTACCTTGAGCTTTGCAAGTGGTTCTAAAGAGATATTTTATTTGTGGAGGCTCCTTCACCACATGAACTTTGAGTAATGTTCTTCTCATCATCAGAGATTCTCTAGTTTCTGGAGCAACATGCTGAGATGGAGAGTTTACACTCTCATTATCTTATTCTTGCACCAATTGAGTTCTCCTTTCTCCACCATGTGAAGTTGAAGGTTGCTTATCCAGACATTGCCAAGCTTGATGACCAATCTTGTTACATTGATAACACCTTCTTGAGAATGTATTTGATCCTCTTCCTTGACCACCAAATCCATCTCTACTATTTGATCTCCTACCTCTGAAATTTCCCCTTGATTCAAAGTCTTTCTCTTGATCACCACCTGTATCTCCTTGTGGTTTTTGGGACTGTCCTCTTCCTCCAAATGTTCCTCTACCTCTGAATCTTTTCCCTCTACCCCTACCTTGCTTCTCTTTTCTTCTTTTTAACTTTTCTTCTACCTTGACTACCAATTGAAAGCATTCTTCCACTATTCTAGGGGTGATAAGACTCAACTCATCTTGTATATTGAACCTCAACCCATTCATGTACCTTGCTACTTTCTCTACCTCATCCTCAACATGACCAACCCTTATACTTAGCTTATGAAACTCCTCTATATAAGCCATTACATCCATCTCCTTTTGTTTGAGGTTTGGTAGCCTTCTAAATGTTTGTATTGCATAATCACCAAGTAGAAATTGACTCTTTATTTTAGCCACCATTCTATCCCAAGAATTGATTTTTAACTTTCCCTTCTTCACCCTCTCTTCCTGCACATTATTCCACCAATTTAAGGTAGATCCTTTTAATTTTGTTTTGGAAAATTTCACCTTTTGGTCTTCTGCTACCTCTTCATACTCAAAATAGTTATCAAGTGCATCAATCCAACCTAGCACCTCTTCACTATCCATATTCCCACCATACATGGGTAAGTCCATCTTCACCTTAGGATTGTCTCCTTTCACAACCTTCAACAAATTTTCCACTCTCAATTCATTAGGGTCCAACTCATCATCACTTTGGACTCCTCCTTGAGGGTTTCCATTCTCACCCTCTTCCTCTTCCTCTTGATCACTTTGGTCTTCAGTGAGCATACCTCTCCTTTGGTTTGATTCAAGTGTTGCAAGTCTAGCTAGAATAGCTTCTTGAGACTCCTTTACTTGTCTCAACTCATTGGCATGCTTTTCTTTTAATTCTCTCACTTCTCTAGTAGTTGGATTACTTTTAGGAGGCATCTTTGCTTCTTTCAAACTTCAACATCTTCTACTTATTGACCAAAACCTATGCTTTGATACTAATTTGATGCATATTAGGGTGGAGGTTAACAAAAAAAAACTCAATTAAGCAAACTTTGCAACCTTGAAACCCTAACTTGGTGGTTTTCTCACAAATCCTCTTATTCTCCTAATAGTACTTGAAATAGGGTTTTTCCCACAAAAGTTTTAGAGAAGACCCAATACCCAAAATGTGAACACCATTCTTGATACCCATTATGCCACTTAAAAATATATCAAAATTGTAGATATGGTTGTTTTGTAACAACACCCACAATTTTGGATTGCTATGCTCTAATTAGGCCTAATTAGGCTTGTTTTACAAAGCAATAGTGTGACCTTCAATCTCCAAACTACAAAACTTCAATTCAGGGTATCCAACATGTCACATGGGGTCTGTATATTTAGATTTTATCAACTAGAATAATCACCAACTCACCTTTCAACAAAACCCTATGTCTACCTAATCACCTAAGCTTAATACATGGTGATATTAGGCTAGGGCAGCATCAAACTTGCCCCAAAATCCATCCCCTACTTCTACAAACTCCAAAAACAACAAAAACAATCTACCTACATCCATTCCATCGATTCTCATATTTTTCCACTGGTGGAATGGGCTCTAATTCATGTTTTTTTCTATCAAACCCTCACAACCTAGGGTTTTCTAGCAGTTTACAACAAATTGGCTCTAACTCGCTTCAACCTTTATGAAAATAAATGAAATCACTTGCAATGTGAGTTATCTCATTCCATCACCAATTCCAATTCAAATTAGCACATTTACAGGTCGTATGGTGTCGTAATATCTCATGTTGCCATAATAAAACAATGTAGAACACAAAAAATAGAGTATATTGATATTGTTTTATCTCCAAAACATATCCAGAAGATTTCCTTGAACATCCCAAGGAATTTTTAAACACTTACAAGCCAAAACTAATAGTTCCAAACTTTTTTTCAAATATCTAACCGTTTAACTTCCACAAAAGACCAAAAATACAAAAGTTGCTTGAGCAACTTTGTAACTGTTTGCAAAACTTGACATCTAAACATAAAACTGACCCCACATGATTCTAATCAACTTAAAACATTAAAAATGGTCTCAATAGACATTATGACCAACAAAAGCATGAATTGAACACAAAAATACTAACATAGGACCCAATTTACATCATGTATACTATGTGCCCCTGCACCAAAGCCTAGGCTAGAATGAGGTGGTTTGAAGGCAAAGCATGAGGCCCATTTTGAACCTCTATTCAAAATAACTTTCAATTTGAAGAAAATTTTGTTATGAAAAAAGGAGGATCAACAATCAATGTAAATACAATCATAGATGCATTAGATGGCTTGGTGAATGGTTCATAGGGGCTTGCCTGACCTATTTTGAGGCTTGTGTGAATGATCAAGGTCCTATGCAATGAAGCCATTGTTGCAATTGAAATATGATTCCAAGGCTTCTAAGGCTTGTAACTGTTGTGCCCTTAGCACACACGCCCCATTCGGAATGGGGACCATCTTTTCTTTCACCTTGTCGGGTCATTTTTGTCATCACCTTGTTTTGCGTGCCCCACTTTTTGATGTCTCGGATGGTCAATGTAGCTTCAAAGTCCCATCATAAATCGACCTTGCCTCCCCCTTTTAATTTTGTTGCGTTTCGGCACCTCGCAGGGTCCCTTTGGCTATTTGGCCCTGCCAATGGCCCCGGGCCTGGGCGTCCGGGATTCCCTCTCCGGGTTTCCCCTCTGGCACCACCATTACTGCGGCGTCCGCTGGGCATCCTTCTGGACCTCGGGGTCCGAATCCCCGCCCACCATCTAAACTTCTTACAAATTTTTCGGGCGGTGCCCTGCCCTTCAGGTCCTGAACCCCGGAGTTCCTCCTCTAGGGTTCCATTTGAGTTTTGCTGTCCGCAACGGTGGACTCCCTATAGCGTCCCACTCCCCGGGCTCCGCCAGTCCTTTCGCCGTGCGAGGTTGGTGTCGTCCCCTGTCTGCCGTGGGGTCTTCTGGGCCTGGATGTCTAGAATTCCGTCTCTGGAATTCTATGACGGTTCTGCCGTCCTTGACGGCGGATCTCTAGAGGTGCTCTGCCCTCTGGGTCCCAACCCGCTTCCTACCATCACCGTTTAACCGATCAAACTTCAAGCGATGGTCGTTGTCTTGCACCCTCCAGGCCGTTGGGCCCCGACATTCCCGCCACTGTCGCCAATTTCAAATCCACCAACTTTTTGCCGGTCGTACCTGCATTTAATGCACTCATTCATGGCGGTCGAGGTATAAAATGCCCAATCTAGCCAGTCATTTTCATCAAACAAGATTGAAGTGAATTGGACAAGCTGTCATTTGGAGCCCACCATCTACAGCAACATCATGATCATCGCCCTCAGCGTCCTTCCGTTGATCGTAGGTGGATCCCACATCTCACCACTCTGCGTGTTTGAGGTAGGCCATCCGTTTGCCCTCTTATGCATCTTTTTCATGATTTTGAAAGATTTAAATCAATGAACAAATTATTAGGAGGGCATAAAGTGATAGAACATCAAATTGCGCACCAAACCCACATCCTGGAAAATCGAGCAAACCTCCTAGAAGCCCTCCTTGCCAACCCGAAGTTTCTCCCTGCCGCGGCTGTTCTTCGCGTAGGGAAAACATCTGCCCCGGGCCCGAAACCTGCCTTCGTCGTCCGATTTCGAAACTTCGATCACCTACCGACGGCGACGCCGCTCTCTGAGCCCGTGTCATCGGACTTCTCCGTCCGGAGTGCTGCCTACATTTCACCGTGCCTCACTGCAAAACCCTCCCCGCCTCCCAGATGCCGGACCCCGACCATCCCCTCACCGAAGAACTTCGAACTCAACATGCGTCCTGCGGCCCTCTCGGGCCCCGGACCCCGGAGTTCATCCTCCGGGGTTCCGCCTATGCTTCGCCATCCGTGATGGCAAACATCCTGCGGCATCCTGCCCCTCGGGCTCCGCCTTCGCTTCCGCGGTTGACCTCTGTCGATTAAAATTTGTTACATCATTGGCGCCTTCGAACCCCAGGTGTTGGGCCTCTGAGCCTCGTTTTCCGCTACCCTGTGGGGAACTCATTGATGCCTTTTGGGCTCCGGACCCTACCTTCCGCCCCGCCGTTCACTGGTCTTTTCGCATCCACGCCCTTGGGACTTCTCGGGCCCCGATGTTTGGACTTTCATTCTCGAAAGTTCGCCGCTCTCCCACCGTCGGGGAAATTCCACCCCTTCCGCTCATCGGGTCCCGAAGCGCTGTCTACCGTGGGATCTCACCAAACTTTGAACGTCTGTCTGCTCTCCGGGCCCCGCATCCTGGGATTCCCGTCCTCGCCCGTCGTTCCAAACGGAAGCCGCCATCCGGCATCCCGGCCACCGGGTTCCACCCTGCCGATTGCCGCCGTTGAACTCAAACTTGAAACCTGCCGTCGAGCTCTTGCTCCCGAACTTCCCTTGCCGGGCTTCCGTCCGATGTTGGCTGTCTCAAACAGCGAAGTCCAGGTGCCTTCCCGGTGTCGCCCGCCCGCGCCCTTGAAAATGAAATAACATATCGACTGCCTTTTGGCCCTCCGGGTCCTAGACCCCGGACTTCCATCCTCAGATTTCTATCAGTTGTCTGCCCCTCCAAACTACCATTTCCTAATAGCTTTCTAGCTTGGGACTTCCGAGCTCCCTTAAATCGATCCAAACGAGCCTAAATCTGGAATCCAACTTCGACCCACGTCCTGAATTTTGCTCATTTTCATCATGGGCTTCTCGAAATATTAAGATTTAACCAAAGAAGGTCTCCGGGAGCTTTCCGCTGCGTTTTCCCTTCTAGACAACATTCCTGCCAGGGAAGTCCGACCCTCCGAGCCTGAGTTGTCCAAATGCCCTGAAACAAATATCAATAAAATTTTGAGATGAAAATTCATGATATGCTTGTTTGATTACTTTGAAATAGATGTTTTCGAGATATGGACTAACATGAATGCTTTCGTGACCCATTTTGCTGACGTTGCCCTTGCTTGCAGAATATATGGAATCAGGTGCAGGAACTTTAGGGGCATCCACCGAAGGGGACAAGGGGAAAAGGTCAGGAAGGACCCCTCGAGGGAAAGAAGACAAACACCAAATGAAGTATCAATTCCAAGGCGAGCCCCTCCACTCAAAGGTCACAACGGATTGGAAGGAAATCACCGACACTAATATTGGCTATGTGGATATTGATGAATTCACATAGAGGGTTAGAGAAAACCCGACAACAAAGAATGCCATATTGATAAGGAAAAGTGGGATAGCTAAGGCTGTCGGTTTCCCTCCATCCCTTGTGGCGCCTGAATTGGTCATGGCCTGCCGAGAAGCGTACCAAATAGATACCAGAACAATTGTTGATAAGGAGGGAAACATCCTCGCAGACATGTCACCAGAAGGGATCACCAAGACCTTTCATATCCCCACATTCCAACAGATGGAGGTCCCCACATTAGAAGAATGTCAGGCAGCATGGGATGATAACCCAAGAGAATGCAAGAAGTCAATAAACCTCCATTGGCTTAAAGAAAGACGAGCTAGCGCTGCGAAAGTTCCTTAGGAGCTTTTCCATAGTGATTTCCACAAGGATTACCATGACCTGGTAACCATGCTAAGCAGGGTTATGGGTCTTCCAATGGTTGTCTACTTCTAGGAATGGATGGCCTATTTCATTGAATAGATCCTGAGGGGAAACGAGGACGTCACGACAAAGGTTTCATTCTACTAGGGCAGAATTATAAGCAACTGCTTCTATGAGCAGTTTGTTAACGTAAAGAAGAGCTCCAAATTTTACATGACCTCCTACCTTGTCTATTATTTGGCTAATCAAAGGAAGTACAGCGGATTGTTTGGAGCACCCAATCAGGGGCAGAAGCGGGGACTCAAACCATTTGACAAATATTCTCAGCTCCAGTACCAAAATTTCAAGAAAGATTACTGCAAGGTCAATGACGCCTTCATTGGCCATATCATCGGATTGATCACCAGAGACTTCGAGAGGAGGGTCTTCCACAGCGCCAGGGCGCTTCTAAAGCAATATGCTTTTCTTTTCATCCAGTATCTGAAGTTCACATATATCTGGGCCCAAGGATTCACCGAAAGGCCGAATAGATTGCCTCACTGCCCCAATGATAGAATCATCCTCTTGGAGCTTTCTCGGTAGCTCCAACACCTGCAGGCCATCTTCAGCAATAAGCACATAGCAGGGATCTCCTACCCCATGACCCTTGGCCAAGGCATGTATTGATTACAGACTTCCTAGTGTGCCAGTAACTCTGAGAAGGAGCTAAAGGAGTACCATTTTGACTCGTACACCACTCGCCCAAGGATGGACACACATGGTCATGTCAAAAAAGCACTGGGGCCAGCATATGCCCATCAATATCACATTGAAGATTTTTGGGCCGACTACCAAGATGACAAAGAAGTGTTCGCAAGGCACTATATGCGCATGACTGTGCAGTTCCTGAGAAGAGTGCAACCGTTCCCGATATCGGACCAGGTCGAGGAAGACGAGTCCAAAATCATGCATTTGAAGTACCCTACGGTTGCCAATCTGCCAATACCGTCGATTGACTGAGATGAACAGGAGGTCGATGACCTAGACACTATAACCCAGCCGATCTTAACTTGTACTAGGGAGTGGATCGATGGGCAGGTGGCACATCTAAAGCGACAAGGAGTGGTCCTGACCTATGAGGGGATCAAAAGTGAGCCGAGTGCCACGGAGGACATTGCTGCCACCACATCACCTGGCGGGATTTCCAAGTCTCCTCCCGTCACCAGGTCCTAGAAAAGAAAAGGAACAGAGACCGCGTAGTCTCCAGACCCCAAGGCCTTTGCAAAGAAAGAAGAGGGAGGCTCATCCCCCAAAAGGCTTAAATAAGCAGTGGGTGTGACAAAATTGTAGCCTCCATTGGCTTTTCCTGCCCCTCCTATAGCATCACCCACCTCCCTGGCTACAATCGCCGCTTCCTCGCCGGCAGTGGACATTTCTGTCCATCTTGCCCCTTCGCCTCCGGCCGAATTGGTAATAATCATTGACTCCTCTTCTGGCATGACTACTCCCCTTCCTCTGCTACCATGTCACCAATCACATCACTTCCTATGGCAACTATAACATCGCCTATTCCCGCTGCCACTATGCCCGAGGCTCTTACAAGGCATATGCAAAAACCTTCCCCCTGAGCTCTCCCAGATCTTGATGGATCCAACTCTCCAACAGCCCTCGCCCAAGTCCTTGCAATGGCTCAACCGTCACAACTGCCGATAGGGCCGCTAGCTATGGAAGCTACAATGCTAATCTCGAAGGAGTTGGAGGAGCGAGAGTAGGAAGCCTAGAAGCCTATTGAAGAGGAGGCTAATGAGTATCACGAACACCCAGAGTACTAGCACAGAACCATCGATAGGGTGGTTTATGAGTAGGAGGAGACAGACTCTTTCGAGAGTGGGGATGAAGAGGATGGCTCGGGTGTTAAGGAAATCATCCAAACATTTGATGATGACCTTCAAGAAGAAATGGCGCAGCAACTGAAAGACATTGGGGAGGAAACAGAAAAGTCACCACATGGCGAAGAGGGGCAGCCACCAGAAGAGCAACAGATAAAAGATCTAACCGAAGCTAAGACCCATGCTGTCAAAAGCCTCAAGGCTAAGGGTACTAAGGAGAAGAAAGAAGAAGAAACAGCAAAAGAAGAAACTCCCATCCAACAATTATCCACCAAGTTGCCTGTCAAGCACCTAGTGTTCGTCCATGACTCCGACAAAGAGGAAGAGGATGCTACCAAAGAGAAAGGAGAATCCTAAAAGCGAAAAAGAAGTAGAGATCCTGGAATTGACCGAGAAGGGTGAGGGCAACCGTGATTCACCCAAAGGGAAGTCTGCTATGCTTGAATGGTTGGAGAGACAACTTGAGCAAATGACCCCTGTGCTGAAGGACCCAAGGGCAAGGTTGGAGGCCATCTTGGCTCGAGCCCAAATCACAATGAAGAAGGAGAAGAAGCCCAAGGTCTGATCCAAAGTAACAATGGATGCTTCTAGCTCCCGAGCAGCACAAATTACAACGCCCACAATTGGCCAGGCGGGGGCAAGTTATAACATCTCTACCATTGACTTGGGAACTGCAACCAGAGAGCAGAAGGTCGAGCACCTTGAGGAGTCAGTGGCCACAGTGGTGCACCTGATAAAGTAGAATAAAATCTCTAATGATGAGCTCAAGGCACAGGTTGCTGCCCTAATAGATTATATACAACAATGGTCCTCAGTGGACGACCTGCCCACCACCTCCACGGCCGCGCCTCAGCTGCTCTCCAAAGAGCAGATCGACAAAATGGAGAGAAGGAAGAACTTGGAGAAGACCACTGAGGATTGGTTCTGACAAGTCTCATATGTTAGAAATATGGGAATCAGCCGGGCTGTGTGAACAACCAACAAGTTCTTGGAATTGATGCAATCTCTAGAGAGCACAAATAGGCTCTGCAACAATTTACCCGCAACCTATGACTCCACCTTCCCAAGGATTGAAGCTATCCTTCAAATGCCTGAGGCCACGTGGGAGAAGAAGCTAGAGTTTAAAAAAGAATATCACTGGCTGATGGATGTATGGCATAGAGACTTCGACAACCGGAAGGAGAGGTTGGAGCAAATCTTGAGCAGGGTGGATCCTGACATTGAGTGGATCAAGGAAATCCGGGCAGAATGTGCTCGGTATCTTAAGCTGATGATGGGATATGATATGCCCACGGTTCAAATGGATCCAGAGAAGATAAAACCATACTTCCAGGAGAAAATGAAGGATGGGACAACTGGAGATATCATAATGGAATTCCTGAGTTTTGCTGCCCACGCCTTCGACCAATCAGAACTATTCAGAGACCAAGGCTCAAAGTATGATGAGGATTGGAAAAGGCTAGAAGAAAATGCTAAGGAGTTGAGCTATCAAGCACTGCGGTGCGAAATCCTTGAAATAGACAAGCTCCAAGCGGTCATCCTCAAATACATAGAACACGCAGCTTCCGAGGAACAGGAGGACAGCCCGACCAAAGATGAAGAGCCTCCTGAAGAGTAGCTACAGCAAAAAAATAGCAATCAGCTACAGGACGAAAGAGCTACAGTGCCATCAGCTAGAGGACGAAATATGGAAGAGGCGAAAATGTAATTTTAAATTGTGATCTATTTGGGGGTAGGTGAAACCCTATTTTGTAATGAATCTTGGCCACACAATGAGAATGAATCTTAGCCATTCATTTAACTTTTGGAAAACTATAAATATAGCCCTCCTCTCATTTGTAAAGTGAGAGTTGAGTTGTTGTAAAGACATGCTGCATAAATTTATAAAGAAAAGGCATTGACTTGGTGTATTTTTTTGGTTTCTCCCATGTTGCTTAATTCAGTCTCCAATGTTAGATGTTTCACTTAGATTTTATTGTTGTTTGGTTAACTGTCTTATTTCTTTGGATAGATCTTAGGAATGTTGTTAGGTGATTATGAAAATTTCTGCCATGTTGATGATTTCTTTGTCCATACTTTTTGCTGTTTGCTGATGGTAGATAGCTGTGCAAAGTTAGTCTGGACTTGATTTCAAAGCTGCTCCAAACATTTATCTTTGATTCATGCATGTATATGGTGGATGTAGGATAAAATATCTGCAGACCTTAGAAGATAGCACAATTTCTATGATACTGTGAAATCTCTAGTTAAGTGGGATATTGTTTTAAGAAATTGTCCATTGTAGGAACTCCATTATCACTATTTATAGGTCATTGCAGACTTAGGAACTTTTCCTTCCCTTTGCCTTTTTCTTTTTTTTTAGTAACTGACTTATGTTAAGGTTCATTGCACATTGTAAAGCCAAATCCAACAACTAAATGGAGTCCAAGATCGCTGTTTGAACCTACAGCCTATGCATAGCAACTTTCCATCCCAAGAACTCTATTTCAAGATCCAACTTCCATACTTTGTGTCCTTGCTTTGTATTTCCTATAAGACCACCTTGTGATTCCAACAAATCACATCAAACTACTGAGGTATCTAAGCACTGTCAAGACCTGACATCCGAGAGACTTTGGGATAGTGTTCTGCAATCCGATTGTGGAGTATTGTCTTTCAAGAGAGGTAGTGCATCTACGTACTGCCTGTGTTGAGAAGTGCATAAAAACACAATCAATAGAACTGGCGCTAGAAGGAGGGCCACGGTGGAAATACCAAGTTAAGGGATAAAGTGAAGCTGGATTGAATCGGATCATTCTCTCCAAAAATATTTCAAAGAGTTCTACGGTCAACGCCAAACAAGGGAGAATTTGAAGAATTGCAGCCTCCTACGAGGGAAAAGCGAGCACAAGAAAGTAGTGTTGCTTCTTCCTCTACCTCCATTTCACCCTCACCTCCATTTGGCTGGCCTTCGTCTTCCACCCAACCATCTCAAACTACATTTGCACCTCCTACCTCCGGCAGCCAGGGGATTGTTCATCTCCCAGCCTTTTCTACCCAAGGCGCAGTCCAGGCAGCCATAGCTCAAGTGCAGCCTCAGATTGTTGTTGTGTTGCAAATACAGCCCCAAATTCTAGTTTTTCAATAGCAAGCACCACCTCCACCACCCTCCATGGCTTGGTTAGCACATAACCCTTCGCCGATACACTTCGCTGCCTACAATGATATGCCCAAGAATCTGGAGGGCTTTTGTTCGAAGTTCCATCTGCACGATCAACAAAGAATAGCTAAGGAGCATATCAAAATATTCAAGACATCGATCACCGAAATACAAGTTGACCACGAGGACGTTGCATGTCGCCTTTTTTTGCATTCGTTGGGGGAAGATGCCTTCTATTGGTGCATCAACTTGCCAAGGGGGTCCATCACCTCATGGAACTTGATGAAGAATTCCTTCCTACAGAAATACAAGATTCCCATCAACCCTTCGGAGCTCTACCAACAATTCATGTCCATCAGGAGGGAAGTCAACGAACCCATCGGCTCCTTCAATGACCGCTTCCATCGGACTTACACTAGGCTTCAAGACCCGTACCTCCATAATGACGCGATGACTCTCCTGGTCTATTATGCGACGCTGGACAACCTCACGTCGGCCTTGGTAAAAAGGATGTGCCCACCACTCACTACTCTGGTAACCGCCTATGCAAAAGCCGTTGTCGCCAATGCGGACTTGGGACAGAATATCTCCGGCCCATTGCCTTCTTTGGGGCCGGTAGCCCACCCAATGTAGATTCAAAGGCTTAATCAGGCATTTGCTCACCAAACACCCCTTATGAACCAGGTACCTCAATTGCCTATGGTGCCACATCCAGGGCGGCCATTGAATTATGCGCCCCCCACGCCTTCCTATTTATAACCTCAGCAGAAGTATAACTATTCTCAGGCTGCTCCCCAACAGCAGGTTGCTCCCCAATAGCAGGCGTATTCCTAGCAGCCCTAGGCACTGTTGTACCTATCGGGATCGAAGTTTCCTCCAGCCTATCAGAATCAACCGGTGGCCCCACCCGCTTTCCTCCAAAATCTGGCACTATCACCGGGAAGCGCGACTGAGAAAGACAAGTTAGAGGAACTGACTGAGATGATAAAGAAAATATCCACAGAAATAACGCACCTAAAGAACCAGAATAACCAGTTGCAGGCCACCCAACGTAATTTCTAGGCTAACCTTAACCGGGACAACAGAGACAATAGGTACAATAGGGATAATCGAGAAGTAGGAACTTCCTTTGGGCAGAACTACGAGGGGGGAAAAATACCAATCAAAATGCAGAAAGGAGACCTTCTCAGAGGCAGAATCCCAGGTGGAACACTAGCCCCAACAATGGTGGTGTCCCTACGCCTTTCGATCAACCGGCAAGCAATGATAAAACGTCCAGCAGTGTATATCTGGCCGAAGCAACCTTATCCGAGTAGTGTCGACTTCACAAAACTAGTAGACATTCTGAGTTGGATTGCCCCAAGTTCCAGACAGCTGCTGAAATCTTCCAGGTGGAGGTGCAAAATGCAGTCGACAATGCCAGTTGCAGGGACATTGTCTCATCCGAGCCATACGATTCCTCCTGTCTCATGGTTAATCAAGTGTCATTTTCGCAAGGTGATCGCAATGAGTCCGAGGTCGAGTCTACTCCTATTGAGGGTGAGGAAGTGCAAGAGGTAAGTAATGAACAAACCTTGGCTCAGCTCTTTGATTCAGTAGATAATGGTCTGGTAGATGAAGAAGAACCATTTGTAGATGAGGTCCACATGTTCCATCAATGATCAACTCCCTATTTTCTTAAGAATAGACAGACGAGTGGACCCTTTACAACTTCTACCCCACCAAACAATTTCGCCACTCCGCCTGATCCAAATGCCAATAATAACCCTGGGCTTCCTCACATACCCACTCAATATCTCAACAAGAATGGATCTCAAAACTAGTCACAAAATCAGCCTCAAGGCTAATCCCAAAATTTGCTTGGACAAATGAAGACTCAACCTCCTAGTTCTACCATAGGCCAAGCTTTTAGTTCAGAAATTGAACAAATGGGTGAATATGTGGCAAAAGAGTTCAAGAAGGTAAAAATTAAATTATCAGCCTTTGAATTGCTCAAAGTCCTTGCTATGAGGCATGCCTTCTTTAGGGTTCTTAATGGGACTCCATCATCTAGTACAACACAAGAAACCCCAGCTAAGAGGGTTACCTTTGAAGAGCCTAGGAAGAAACCAGAGATATAGGATAATACCGGGAAAAGGAAAGATGTTCCTGTGAATCAGTCGACAAATAGACAAATTAAAAATAAGCTAGAAAGAGCTAATAGGCAGCTTTCCAAAGATGAGCTATTTAGGAAAACCAGGGATATGGATAATGAAAAGAACAAAGGTCAGATAGCTCATATGGACACGCCTATGGGCATCCTTTGGGGGAGACCGGAAACCCCCCCTTTCCTAACCACCATTAGAGTCTTCGAGAAGAACCTGTACAACTGTCTGCTTGATTCAGGAGCGTCTGCCAATGTCATGCCCTTGGCAGTATGCAAGGCTCTTGGCATCACCCCAACGCCTTCAAAGAGGAAGGTGACTTAGCTGGACAAAACAGAGATCAACATTGTGGGTGAAATAAACTGTATCCCGATGTAGATTGCTATAGATCCACGGATATAATAGGTCATTAATATTCAAGTGGCTGACATTCCTAATGCATATGAAATCATCTTGGGAAGGGAATTCACCAAGGCATTGAATGGATACACCGCCACAGACCTTTATCACATGTGGCTATCATGGAAGGGGCTGCCCAATTAGATTCGTATCGACTGTGAACCCTGTATGAAGTACATGATCATGAAGTACAATAATCTCAACGAGGTGCTGTTTGCCGAGACCGATTTGGGGAATTACCACCCTTTCACCCACCAAAATGAGGTCGAGTTTCAGAAAGAATGTGGGGACGAAGTGTTACTGGTGTTGTGTAGTCCCACGACCAATTCTACACAAATACCCCTAGACACAGAAGTGTTGATAGAAATTGATGATGAGCCTGATAAGGACGACGACTGGGGGCTACTCAGTGGCTTCTAGGAATTCATGGAGAAATGCACAAGGGATCAACTCAGCCTAGGGGCCCGAATGAGTTTACAGGATCTCTTGTTGTCAAACTGGTGCAGGGTTCACAATGCTGCACACTTCGAGTTTGATTGTTGCTTGTGTTAAGCAGTAGTTGCACATGTTACAAAAATAGCTACTCCTTAGACAGAAACGCCAAAGGAGGCACCAATAGAACCACCTGTTGATCAATACATTGAACTAGAGAATTCCCCTAAGATCATAGGGCCAGCCGGCCAGCTGAAAGGGAACAGAAGCTCAATCAGACCTGAAGAAAAGGAATCCTCTGCATGTTGGACGCTTTGGTTTGATGGATCAAAGTCCAGGCAAGGAGCTGGGGCTGGGTTCGAACTCATTAGTCCAACATGTAAGACATTTCTAGCTGCCCACAGATTGCAGTTTTATTGCACCAACAACGTAACGAAATACGAGGGCTTAGTCCTTGGCCTTCTTATGGCCTTGAAGAAAAATGTAAAAATGCTGCAAGTTTTTGGGGATTTCGAGCTTATGGTTAAACAGGTCAGAAAGTTGTATTCTTGTCATGATCAAAGACTTACAAACTATAGGCATAGGGTTTGGGATCTCTTGGAGGGCTTAGATGCATTCAATATACAATTGATCCCTCGTACTCAGAATCGCACAACTGACACCTTGGCTCAAGCCGCCAGCACTTTACAACCCCTTTCTCTGTCTGGGCTCAAGAAATTTATTGTTGAGCTAACGTTCACGCCATCAGTCCCAAATAATGTTACCCACTTGCAAGTCTTCAATGATGACAAGCATATCTTTCAATTCATCACCAGTTTCGATGTCTTCGCAGCCCAGATAATTGATGAAGTTGATCCACAGGAAGCTGAACTGGACATAGAGGGGTTTATTAACCTAAAAACCAACACAATCCCCAGAGGCATGGTTCAGTTGGAACGCATATTTGATTTGGACCAGATCAGAGATCAGGATCAGCAAACAAAAAAGGACATAAGCAACCAGTGCAATGCTCACAACCTTGGGATAGCCGAGGAGATCAAGAATATTTTTATCAGCAAGGTGTGCATGCCAGACGAAAGGAGAGGAATCACGGATGCATTGTGAAGGTACCATGACATGGTGGCGTGGAGCTATGAAGATTTAAAAATTTATGATACTTTTATTATTACACACACCATCCCTCTTAAGACAGAAGTGAGGCCATTCTGCCAGCGGCAACCCCCTATCAATGCCTTGCTGGAACCTGTCGTTTACAAAGAAGTGCAAAAATTGCTCTTAGCAAGAATCATTTTTCTAGTTAGGCACTCCACATGGGTGGCCAACTTGGTCCCAGTTAGAAAAAAGGAATGGAGAGATTAGATTGTGTGTATATTTTTGCAATCTGAACTGCACCTCGGAGAAAGACAACTATCTAGTACCTTCATTAGATGAGGTGTTACAGATCGTCAATGACTCCCAGATGATGTATTTCCTTGACGGGTATTCCGGGCACAACCAGGTAATGGTACAGTATGAGGATCATCATAAGACAGCGTTCACCACTAAATGGAGAACATTCACATACAAGAGAATGTCTTTCGGGCTCATCAACACTGGCGCCACTTTCCAACGCGCCATGGATATCACCTTCAAGGACCTAATTGGCAAGTGCATAATCATCTACATGGATGATTTAACAGTGTTTTCTAAAAGGCGAGGCGATCACATCTCTGATTTATGCAAGGTATTTAAGAGATGCAGGGGATTCAGGGTTTCCCTTAACCCTAAGAAGTGTATTTTTGGAGTGACTAAAGGCAGATTGCTTGGGCATATCATCTTAGAATAGGGAATCTCCATAGATCCTGAGCGCATCGAGTCCTTACTCAAAATCCCACCCCCAGGCAGCAAGAAAGAATTAAAATCTTTCTTTGGAAAGATCAACTTCGTTCAAAAATTCATCACGGGCTTCGCAGAGATCGTTAAACCTCTCAATGCCATGCTCGAGCAAGATGCCAAAGTTGAATGGACACCCGATGCCAAACAATCCTTCAAAGAAATCAAACGGGCCATTGTTGAGGCACCTGTGTTAGTTAGCTCGGATTATCTGAAGTCTTTCTACATCTACTCATTTGCTTTGGAACATTCCTGTGCTAGCATGTTGACCCAGAAGGACGATAAAGGAAACAAGCATCTGATCACCTTTATGAGTGCTCCCCTCAAGGATGCTGAATTGCGATATCACAACATTGAAAAATAGGCATATGCTCTCGTCAGAGGGGTGAAGAAATTTAGACACTATATCCTACGCAACAAGGTGTTTTTCATTGTCCGTGACCCAGCAATAAAAATGCTGCTTATGCAGAATGAATTGGGTGAAAGAAGGGCTAAATGGGTCACCCTGCTCCAAGAGTATGATATGGAGATCCAACCGATGAAACTGGTGAGAGGACAGGCACTCACCCGCACAATTGCTAAAATAGCAGCAGAAGCTGGACCCGAACTCACTGTACATCAGTACCAACTTGAGGATGTCTCCCTGGGAGAGTGGTACCAGAATTTCATCTACTATCTGTTGAACCTCAAGTGTCTATCGCACCTACAAGGAGTCCAAAAGTAGGCCCTGAGATTGAAAAGCAATGGCTACATGCTACAGGGTTCCATTCTCTACAAGAAGAATCATAAAGGCATTTACTTGAGATGCCTTGGCAAGGAAGAAGCAGATCGAGTCTTGAAAGAGTTTCACAACAAATTTGGCACGGGTCATGGTTATGGTTCTTCCACGGTGCATCAGATATTGAGAGCAAGATATTATTGGCCAACCGTCTTTAAAGATGTTCATTGCCACATTCGTTCATGTCACACATGTCAGGCCGCTGCCACCAAGGAGAAGAATGCTACTGTCCCACTACAGCCTGTGCTAGAGGTAAGGCCGTTTACGCAATGGGGTCTCAATTTCATCAGTCTGGTAAGCCCTCCATCATCTGCAAGACACAGGTATATTCTTACCACTACTGATTACCGTACTAGATGGACGGAAGCAATAGTATGTAAGAAATGCACAACTGAAGTAGTTACTAATTTCCTAGAAAGTTTTATTTTAAATTGCTTTGGTTGTCCCTATGCTTTGGTATGTGATAATGGACCTGCATTTGCTTCATTAAAATTTGCTAGTTGGGCGTTTGACTATGGGGTTTCCCTTAAATTCTCATCTAATTACTACCCTCAGGGTAATGGCCTTACCGAGTCCAAAAATAAAAATTTGATTACTGTGATAAAAAAGCTGCTAGATAGGAATCCCAAGGACTGGCATACCCAGCTCCATTTCGCCCTTTGGGCTGATCGCACTCACCACAAGGCTACCCTCAGTGATTCCCCGTTCCACCTTGTCTATGGCCTAGAGCCTATATTCCCCATCCATCTGAAGATTCCTACGCTTCAGTTCATTAATGATTTTTATGAAGGAGGAGATTGTAGGGAAGCTCGATTAGCTGAGCTCTTGCATTTAGAGGAAGTCTGAAACCGTGTAATAGAAAATTTTGCCAAACATCAGGGCATAGTTAAGAGATGGTTCGACTGTCGAGCCAAGATCAAGGCCTTTAGGATCACTGATTTGGTCCTGAATTGGGACAAGGCCCATGAAAAGAAAGGGAGACACAACAAATTCGACAAGCTCTGGCTTGGCCCCTTTCAAATAGCTAAAATTTTGGGAGATAATGCCTTCTGCCTAAATACCCTAACTAGTGAGAATATCCCGTTGCCAGTCAACGGGCAGCACCTGAACCATTACTTCCAAGCTTAAGCTCCTTCGAGCTCTTCATTGTAAATACTTGTACATAGGTTAGGGTAGTTTGCTTTTTGGCTTGCTTGCGTTTTGTTTGCGTCGCTCTTTTTTTTTCTTCCTCCTGGTAGTTTTTTTTCAAAAGTTGTTTCCCGCTCCTTTGCGGTGGTGGTGCTTACTTGACAAGCGGTTCACTTTGCTGTCCGTTCTTTGTGTTCTTTGGCTAAACATTCACTCTAAATTATCGGTCTTTGAAAACTGTCCATGAATGATTTCCTTCTTTGAACTCTGCTCAAAACTTGACCCTTGGCTAGATCTTCTTACACACATCTTGGGTCTCGCACAAAGCACATAATAATAATTTCTAAAGGACCGTACTATGGTTGTTATGACACCCTAGTGAGTGAAAAATCTTGAGTCTACTCCAGTGACCACTGTAGTCTCAAACCCATTGTAGGCTTCAATGCTTACCCGGTCGAACTAAATGATAAAAGAGAAGTGGAACATGAAAGCAAAAGAGAAAAAAGAATTATGAGAAAAGGAAATAAATGACCGTATGGGTGTTTGGATAACTCTACCGGGGCTATGGACGCCCGGCCGGTAGTAGAGCAATAACCACGAGATTGCAGCGACAACTCCGTCGGGGCTATGGACGTCTAACTGGCAGCGGAACAATGTCCAGGTTACTTTTGGTGTTAGAAGATTTATGTAGCTCGCTTGGTTGAATTGGTAACCCTGGTCACTATCTTGAGGAAAGGAATGAACTCACCACACACACTTCTGAGATGTCCTGTAAGTTGACCCAATTAAGGATCTCATTCTCCCAGATTCATCTTTGGAAGCCACTCCTGGTCTAAGAAACTAGAGATTCTAGGTCCTAAATGAATATTTATCCCTAGAACGCTCAAGAGCGTTCTCTAGCAGAGTTGCCATTTGTTGTGCCCTTAGCACACACGCCCCGTTCGGAACGGGGACCCTCTTTTCTTTCACCTTGCCGGGTCATTTTTTATCATTGCTTCATTTTGCGTGCCCCACTTTTTGATGTCTTGAATGGTCGATGTTGCTTCAAAGTCCTATCATAAATTGACCTTGCCTCCCCCTTTTAATTTTGTTGCGTTCCGATGCCTCGCGGGGTCCCTTTGGCTATTTGGCCCTGCCAACGGCCCCGGGCCCTTCCGGGCCTGGGTGTCTAGGATTCCCTCTCAGAATTTCCCCTCTGGCACCGTCGTTCCTGCAGCGTCTACCGGGCATCCTTCTGAACCTCGGGGTCTGAATCCCCGCCCACAATCTAAACTTCTTGCAAATTTTCTTGGCGGTGCCCTGCCCTTCGGGTCCCGGACCCCGGAGTTCATCCTTCGAGGTTCCGTTTGAGTTTCGCCATCCACGACGGCAGACTCCCTACGACGTCCTGCTCCCCGGGCTCCGCCGGTCCTTTCACCATGTGAGGTTGGTGTCATCCCCTGTCTGTTGTGGGGTCTTCCGGGCTCGGACGTCCAAAATTCTGTGACGGTTCCGCCATCCCTGACGATGAATCTCTGGAGGTGCTCTGCCCTCCGGGTCCCAATCCACTTCCTGTCGTCGCCGTTTAACTGATCAAACTTCAAGCGACGGTCATTTTCTTGTGCCCTCCCAGCCGTCTAGCCCCGACATTCCCGCCGCCGTCGCCGATTTCAAATCCACCAACTTTTTGCAGGCTGTACCTGCATTTAATGCACTTATTCATGGTGGTCGAGGTATAAAATGCCCAATCCGGCTAGTCATTTTCATCAAACAGGATTGAAGCGAATTGGACAAGCTGTCATTTGGAGCCCACTGTCTTTGGCAACGTCACGATCATCGCCCTCAGCATCCTTCCGTCGATCGTAGGTGGGTCCCACATCTCCCCACTCCGCGTGTTCGAGGTAGGCCATCTGTTTTCCCTCTCGTGCATCATTTTCATGATTTTGAAAGATTTAAATCAATGAATAAATTATTAGGAGGGCATAAAGTGATAGAACATCAAATTGCGCACCAAACCCACGTCCTAGAAAATCAAGCAAACCTCCTAGAATCCCCCCTTGCCAACCCAGAGTTTCTCCTTGTCCCGGCTATTCTTCGCGTAGGGAAAACGTCCACCCCGGGCCCGAAACCTGCCTTTGTCATCCGGTTTCAAAACTTCGATCACCTGCCGATGGCGATGCCGCTCTCCAGGCCCATGTCATCAGACTTCTCCGTCCGGAGTGCCGCCTGCATTTCACCATACCTCACTGCAAAATCCTCCCCGCCTCCCAGATGTCGGACCCCGACCATCCCCTTGCCGAAGAACTTCGAACTCAACATGCATCCTGTGGCCCTCTCGGGCCCTGGACCCCAGAGTTCCTCCTCCGGGGTTCCGCCTGTGCTTCGCCGTCCGTGACAGCGAACATCCTACGGCGTCCTGCCCCTTGGGCTCCGCCTTGGCTTCCGCGGTTGACCTCTGCCAATTAAAATTTGTTACGTCATTGGTGCCTTCAGACCCCAAGTGTCGGGCCTCTAAGCCTCATTTTCTGCTGCCCCGCAGGGAACTCATCGATGCCTTCCAGGCTTCAGACCCCACCTTCCGCCCCGCCGTTCGCTGGTCTTTTCGCATCCTCGCCCTTGGGACTTCTTGGGCCTTGGTGTCCAGACTTCCGTTCTTGGAACTCCGCCGCTCTCCCGCCGTCGGGGAAATTCTGCCCCGTCCTTCCACTCGCTGGGTCCCAAAGCGCCATCTGCCGTGGGATCTCGCCAAACTTTGAGCGGTCGTTTGCTCTCCAGGCCCCGCATCCTGGGATTCCCATCCTCGCCTGCCATTCCAAACGAAAGCCGCCATCCGGCATCCCGGCCCCCGGGTTTTGCCCTGCTGATTACCGCTGTTGAACTCAAACGTGAAACCTGCCGCCGGGCTCTTGCTCCCGAACTTCCCTTACCGGGCTTCTGTCCGATGTTGGCCATCTCAAACGGCGAAGTCCAGGTGCCTTCCCGGTGCCGCCCGCCTGAGCCCTTGAAAATGAAATAACATACCGACCGCCTTTTGGCCCTCCGGGTCCCGGACCCCGGGCTTCCGTCCTCGAATTTCCGTCAGCTATCTGCCCCTCCAAACTGCCATCTCCTGACAGCTTTCTGGCTTGGGACTTTTGAGCTCCCTTAAATCAATCCAAACGAGCCTAAATCTAGAATCCAACTTCAACCCACGTCCTAAATTTTGCTCCTCTTCATCATGGGCTTTTCAAAATATTAGGATTTAACCAAAGAAGGTCTCTGGGAGCTTTTCGTTGTGTTTTCCCTTCTAGATAGCATTCCTGCCAAGGAAGTCTGGCCATCCAAGCCCGGGTTGTCCAAATGCCCTGAAACAAAAATTAATAACATTTTGAGATGAAAATTCATGATATGCTTGTTTGATTATTTTCAAATAGATGTTTTTGAGATATGGACTAACATGAATGCTTTTGTGACCCATTTTGCTGATGTTGCCCTTGCTTGCAGAATATATGGAATCGGGTGCAAGAACTTCAGGGGCATCCGCTGAAGGGGACAAGGGGATGAGGTCAAGAAGGACCCCTCGAAGGAAAGAAGACAAACACCAAATGAAGTATCAATTCCAGGGCGAGCCCCTCCACTCAAAGGTCACAACGGATTAGAAGGAAATCACCGACACTAATATTGGCCAGGTAGATATTAATGAATTCACACAGAGGGTCAGGGTCAACCCGACAACAAAGAATGCCAGATTGATAAGGCAAAGTGGGATAGCTAAGGCTGTCGGTTTCCCTCCATCCCTCGTGGTGCATGAATTGGTCATGGCCTGCTGAGAAGCATACCAAACAGATACCAGAACAATTGTCGATAAGGAGGGAAACATCCTCGCAGACATGTCACTAGAAGGGATCACCAAGACCTTTCATATCCCCAAATTCCAACAGATGGAGGTCCCCACATTAAAAGAATGTCAGGCAATGTGGGATGATAACCTAACAAGATGCAAGAAGTCAATAAACCTCCATTGGCTTAAAGAAAGATGAGCCAGCGCTGTGAAAGTTTTTCAGGAGCTTTTCCATAGCGATTTCCATGAGGATTACCATGACCTGGTAACCATGTTGAGCAGGGTTATGGGTCTTCCAACGACCGCCGACTTCCAGGAATGGATGGCCTATTTTATTGAATAGATCCTGATGGGAAACGAGGACGTCACGACAAAGGTTTTATTCTACTAGGGAAGAATTATAAGCAACTACTTCCATGAGCAGTTTGTTAACATAAAGAAGAGCTCTAAATTTTACATGACTTCCTACCTTGTCTATTCTTTGGCTGATCAAAGGCAGTATAGCAGATTGTTTGCAGCACCCGATCAGGGGCAGAAGTGGGGACTCAAACCATTTGACAAATATTTGCAGCTCCAGTACCAGAATTTCAAGAAAGATTACTGCAGGGTCAATGACGCCTTCATTGGCCATATCATTAGATTGATCGCCAGAGACTTCGAGAGGAGGGTCTCCCACAGCGCCAGGGCACTTCTAAAGCAATATGTTTTTCTTTTCATCCAGTATCCGAAGTTCACATATATCTAGGCCCAAGGCTTCACCGAAAGGCCGAATAGATTGCCTCGCTACCCCAATGAAAGAATCATCCTTTTGGAGCTTTCTCAGCAGCTCCAACACTTACAGGCCATCTTTAGCAACAAGCACATAGCAGGGATCTCCTACCCCATGACCCTTGGCCAGGGCATGTACCGATTGCAGACTTCCTAGTGTGCCAGTAACTCTGAGAAGGAGTTGAAAGAGTACCATTTCGACTGGTACACCACTCGCCCACGGATGGACCCACATGGCCATGTCAGGAAAGCACTGGGGCCAGCATATGCCCATCAATATCACATTGAAGATTTCTAGGCCGACTACCAAGATGACAAATAAGTGCGCACAAGGCACTATATGCGCATGACTGTGTAGTTCCTAAGAAGAGTGCAACCGTTCCCGGTACCAGACCAGGTCAAGGAAGATGATTCCACAATTATGCATCCGAGGTACCCTGCAGTTGCTAATCTGCCAATACCGTCGATCGACTGGGATGAATAGGAGGTCGATGACCTAGACACCATAACCCAGCTGATCTTAACTCGTACTAGGGAGTGGATCGATGGGCAGGTGGCACATCTAAAGCGACAAGGAGTGGTTCTGACCTATGAGGGGCTCAAAAGCGAGCCAAGTGCCACGGAGGACGTTGATGCCACCACGTCACCTAGTGGGACCTCCAAGTCTCCTCCCGTTACCAGGTCCCAGAAAAAAAAGGAACAGAGACCGCGCAGTCTCCAAACCCCAAGGCCTTTGCAAAGAAAGAAGAGGGAGGCTCATCCCCCAAAAGGCTTCAACAAGTGGTGGGTGTGACAAAATTGCAGCCTCCATTGGCTCTTCCTGCCCCTCCTATAGCACCACCCATCTCCCTGGCTACGGTCGCCGCTTCCCCACTGGCGGTGGACATTTATGTCCATCTTGCCCCTTCGCCTCAGGCTGAATCGATAATAATCATTGACTCCCATTCTGGCGTGACTACTCCCCCTTCCTTTGCTACCATGTCGCCAATCACATCACTTCCTCTGGCAACCATAACATCACCCATTCCCGCTACCACTATGCCTGAGGCTCTTACAAGGCATATGCAAAACCTTCCCCCTGAGCTCTCCCAGATCTTGATGGATCCAACTCTCCAAGCAGCCCTCGCCCAAGTCCTTGCAATGGCTCAACCGTCACAACCGCCGTCAAGGTCGCTAGCTATGGAAGCTACAATGCTAAGCTCGAAGGAGTTGGAGGAGCGAGAGCAGAAAGCCTCGAAGCCTGTTGAAGAGGAGGCTGATGAGTATCACGAACACCCAAAGTATGAGCACAGAACCATCGACAGGGTGGTTTATGAGGAGGAGACAGGCTCTTCCGAGAGTGGGGATGAAAAGGATGGCTCGGGTGCTAAGGAAATCATCCAAACATTTGATGATGACCTTCAAGAAGAAATGGCACAGCAACTGAAAGATGTTGGGGAGGAAACAAAAAAGTCACCACATGGTGAAGAGGGGCAGCGACCATAAGAGCAACAGATAAAAGATCTAACCGAAGCTGAGACCCATGCTGTCAAAAGCCCCGAGGCTAAGGGTACTGAGGAGAAGAAAGAAGAAGAAACAAAAAAAGAAGAAACTCCCATCCAACAATTATACACCAAGCTGCCTGTCAAGCACCTAGTGTTCGTCCACGACTCCGACGAAGAGGAAGAGGATGCTACCAAAGAGAAAGGAGAATCCCAAAAGTGAAAAGAAGCAGAGATCCTGGAATTGACCGAGAAGGGCGAGGGCGACCGTGATTCACCCAAAGGGAAGTCTGCTATGCCTGAATGGTTGGAGAGACAACTTGAGCAAATGACCCCTGTGCTGAAGGACCCAAGGGCAAGGTTGGAGGCCATCTTGGCTCAAGCCCAAATCACAACGAAGAAGGAGAAGAAGCTCAAGGTCCGATCCAAAGTAACAATAGATGCTTCTGGCTCCCGAGCAGCACAAATTGCAATGCCCATAATTAGCCAGGCGGGGGCAAATTATAACATCTCTACCATTGACTTGGGAACTGCAACCAGAGAGTAGAAGGTTGAGCACCTTGAGAAGTCGGTGGCCATAGTGGTGCACCTGATAAAGCAGGATAAAATCTCTAAAGATGAACTCAAGACATAGGTTGCTGCCCTAACAGATTATATACAGCAATGGTCCTCAGTGGATGACCTGCCCACCACCTCCATGGTCGTGCCTCAGCTGCTCTCCAAAGAGCAGATCAAAAAAATAGAGAGAAGGAAGAACTTGGAGAAGACCACCGAGGATTGGTTCCGACAAGTCTCATATGTCAGAAACATGAGAATCAGCTGGACTGTGCGAACAACCAACAAGTTCTTGGAACTGATGCAATCTCTAGAGAGCACAAAGAGGCTCTACACCAATTTCCCCGCAACCTATGACTCTACCTTCCCAAGGATCAAAGCTATCCTTCAAATTCCTAAGGCCACATGGGAGGAGAAACTAGAGTTTAAAAAAGAAGATCACTGGCTGATGGATGTATGGCACAGAGACATCAACAACCGGAAGGAGAGGTAGAAGCAAATCTTGAGCAAGGTGGATCCTGACATCGAGTGGATCAAGGAAATCTGGGCGGAATGTGCCCGGTATCTTAAGCTGATGGTGGGCTATGATATGCACACGGTGCAAATGGATCCAAAGAAGATAAAACCATACTTCCAAGAGAAGATGAAGGATGGGACAGCTGGAGATATCACAATGGAATTCCTGAGTTTTGCTGCCCGTGCCTTCGACCAATCAGAACTGTTCAGAGACCAAGGCTCAAAGTATGATGAGGATTGGAAATGGCTGGAAGAAAATGCTAAGGAGTGGAGCTATCAAGCGTTGCGGTGCGAAATCCTCGAAATAGACAAGCTCCAGGTGGTCATCCTCAAATACATAGAACACGTAGCTTCCGAGGAACAGGAGGACAGCCCGGCCAAAAATGAAGATCCTCCTGAAGAGTAGGTACAGCAAAAAAATAGCAATCAACTACAGGACAAAAGAGCTACAGTGCCATCAACTAGAGGACGAAATAGAGAAGAGATGAAAACGTAATTTTAAATTGTGATCTATTTGGGGGTAGGTGAAACCCTATTTTGTAATGAATCTTGGCCACACAATGAGAATGAATCTTGGCCATTCATTTAACTTTTGGAAAACTATAAATAGAGCCCTCCTCTCATTTGTAAAGTGAGAGTTGAGTTGTTGTAAAGACATGCTACAGAAATTTATAAAGAAAATGCATTGACTTGGTGTATTTTTTTGGTTTCTCCCATGTTGCTTGATTCAGTTTTCAATGTTAGATGTTTCACTTAGATTTTATTGCTGTTTGGTTAACTGTCTTATTTTTTTGGATAGATCTTAGGAATGTTGTTGGGTGATTATAAAAATTCCTGCCATGTTGATGATTTCTTCGTCCATACTTTTTGCTATTTGTTTATGGTAGATAGCTGTGCAAAGTTAGCCTGGACTTGATTTCAAAGCTGCTCCAAACATTTATCTTTGATTCATGCATGTATGTGGTGGATGAAGGATAAAATATCTATAGACCTTAGAAGATAGCACAATTTTCATGATACTGTGAAATCCCTGGTTAAGTGGGATATTGTTTTAAGAAATTGTCCATTCTAGGAACTCCATTGTCACTATTCATAGCTTGTTGCAGACTTAGGAACTTTTCCTTCCCTTTGCCTTTTTCCCTTTTTTTAGTAACTGACCTATGTTAAGGTTCATTGCACATTGTAAAGTCAAATCCAACAACTAAATGGAGTCCAAGATCGCTATTTGAACCTACAGCCTATGCATAGCAACTTCCCATCCCAAGAACTCTATTTCAAGATCCAACTTCCATACTTTGTGTCCTTGCTTTGTATTTCCTGTAAGACTGTCTTGTGATTCCAGCAAATCACATCAAACTACTGAGGTATCTAAGCACTGTCAAGACTTGACATCCGAGAGACCTTGGGATAGTGTTCTGCAATCCGATTGTGGAGTATTGTCTTTCAAGAGAGGTAGTGCATCTATGTACTGCCTGTGTTGAGAAGTGCATAAAAAAACCATCAACAGTAACAAGCTCAAGTGGGTATTTAATATTTCCCACTTGGAAAAAATAAGTTGTACACCATGTAAGAATGTCAAACAATTGAATTTATACAACAAAAAAGTATAATTATGTTGTGCAACAAATAAATCATGACTTACTATTAGAAGGGGGTTTTCATGAATAGTCGCAATTCAATAAGTCTTTCAATTGTTATGAAGACTCGGTCTTGTCTTAAAATTTTATAAAGACTTCAATTTTTATAAAGATTAGGTCATAATTATAGATATTGGTGGATTTATATTGTTAGAAATTGTCTAAATTTGATGTTTAAGGTTGCTACTTTAAAAATTAAATTTAATGATGATTAGAATATATTTTGAAGATTTTATTGTATTGATGATAAAAACACACTCAATCTATGTGAGAGGAGGACAACAAATGTCATGACTTATGACTATTTCCCTCATATTAAAAAAAAAAATTATTGACTTTTATAAAAGACTACATGTGATTTTTGTTAAGTGTGGGGTCTTCAGATCTTCACATGGTAGATATAAATTAGATCTAGAGTGGTAATCATTGATAAAAAATGAAGTTAGAAGGCATAACTGGTGTAGGAGCACCCATAGGTTATCATAGGTTGTCTAGGACAGTCTTGTCTAGGAAAACTAAGTAATAAAACTTAGTTCACTTGGATGTAAGCCTTATTGGAATTTTTGATTGGGTGTTGATCATCTGATGAAGGTCATGTTGACCATTGGTTAGGCTTAAGGCTTTTTTCAAATGAGTTTTTGACCTTTTTAGGCCTTTTAGGAGTTTCTTTTCAATTTTTGCAAATAATACTCAATTGGAGTTACAAGCGGCCAAGGAAAGCCTATAACTGAAAGAGAGACCCTATTTATGGAAAGCCTCGACATTGAAGTGGGGTTGGAAGCCTTTGTTAAGTTTTTGGAAGTTTTATGAATTCAAGAAAAGCAATTGTGTTTAAAAAAGTGCATTTTTCTGATTTTACATTGAAGTTAGGTTTTTAATAGCTTAATCATGGCACTGTTGTTGGAGTTAATATGACACTAAGAGGGGGGGTGAATCAGTGTCTTAACATATTTGACCAATTTTCACATATTCAAAAACATAGCTAAGATTTGATCTCAATATTATTCTGATTAATGCATTCATGAGTTGAATGTAATCATTCATAAACAAAATTGAGAAAAGTAATAAACCCAATAGTGAACTGACAACATAGAAAAGTAGAGATCACATAGAACAACCAAGATACAAAAGATTTGTCGAGTGGAAAACCCTCCGGGGGTAGAAAAATCACTCCTAAACTGCCTTACTGGCAAAATCTTCAAAACCACTTTTAACAATGCCTTATAGGCTAAATTTCTGAGCACCAACTCAAGGAGCACCAACCCCTTACTCAGATTACAGAATTACAATAAAAATATATCAGAGGATCTCTCTGTTTATAGTTAAGTTCATAACACTCTGCTTCTAATACTCTAGGAGCAATGTCCCAGTATTACATCCAGTTCCCTCTCTTGATTATGGCTAGAATAACTATCTCGTAGAATTACAAGCCAACAACATCTTCACCATTTTCAACACTAGTTTTAATATTCATTTCAAGTATGTTTGTTTTCAAGAAATCTTCAACAAGCATTTTTCACAAGATTCTGAAACTCTCTTGCTATTTTTAGAATCTGAAGCTGGATAATGATGATTTGTAGATGATGGTAAAAATCAGAGTAATGCATATCTAGAAAGCTTTAATTTCTACACTAAGTCAGGAGATTTCAAATTGTAATTGAAATATTTTCATCAAAGCCATGTCTGCCTACAACAGAAAATCATAACCTCTAAAATTTTAGAGAACACCTTGCTAGAGATTCGTTACCAACCAAAGAAGTCTGTATGCAACTATATTTAGAAAAAACCATTAAATAAAAAATGCAACAACTCAAAAAGAAACTCAATGAATATCGTGTTATGTAACCGTTCTGAGATTTGATGCCAATCCATGATGACGACCACAAATTTTTGAGTCTCATTAACCTCGTTAATGCTAGCCTCAACAAACTCCTCCTAACCAAACACACCAAAGCCCTTACCATCAACATTCTCCTTAGACAAAATTTGAGAACCATCAAAGAGAATATCAGTGTCATCTACCATAGAAAGGGACCCCCAAGATCCTGACTTTTGCATTAAAAGCTTCTTGGTGGGACCCTTCTTCTTTAAAATCCACTTCTTTCATTTTTTAGAGGGGGCCACCATGGGTGATGAGGAGCTCCCCAATGAGTTATCCTCCTCATGTCATTCAACTTCACCATTAGCACTAGTCTCTGAGCTAGACGAAAATGACTCCTCACTTATGGACTTCTCCTTTCCTTTAACAAATTTGGTAGTAGTATGGGCTCTCACATGCTCCATAATGAGAAATATGAGGCCCTCATGAAGCACAAGATCCATATGATTTTTCAAATGTGCATAAACTGAAACTTCCAAAGACGTCAGGAGAAAGAATGGGAAATAAACATGTAAACCATATCTAAAATGATTAAGTAGGGTAAAATGGTACCCAAGAATAGTAGTATACTAGCCATCTAGAGTAACATATCGCATAATGATTTTGCCACATCAGCCCAAATACGCTTCAGGGAAGCTTGTTCATAACCCCATGAAGGAATCTTTATCAACTTCTCTCATTCATTTTCTTTGAAGAATTGGTCCATAGCATTATCATTGTTCTTCCTTTCCTTATAAAACTTACGTTCATCCATAGACAACCTAGTAATGAAGGCTATGAAGTCTTCATTGATCAAAAACTCCATGTCTTTCACCTTCAATCAACAATTATGCCAGTAGTGAAAAAAATCCATAAAGGCTTTAGGGTTGTGGCCATGTAGTCTCTTCAAATAAGGTGTAAAATGCCCATGTTTCAAGATTCTCCAAATTTTGCGCTTATTCTCCAATCTCTTGTAGGTTAGAGGTTCAATCTTGCTCCTGTCTCCACCCATCTTAACTATCACCATTAATTGATACCCCATCTAAAATACACTTGCCAAAATAAAATTATGCAACACATTAACCCACAAATTGTGCGATGATAAGGAGGGCAATAATTGCTCAATTACCCCAAATAACAAGCTCTACATTATCTATCATTTTGCAATAAAATCTTGGCTTCCTTGAGAAGGAGAGAGTACTCCTCCCATGCCTTAAAATTATGAAGCCTGCCAGCCTCGTTTGTGAAATTTTTTGTTAGGGAATACCTTCCCTATAGATATTGTGACATGGATCTCATCAAAGTATCTTAACATCATTATAGAATCCACAATTAGTTGTTTGATATTCTAATTGGGCTTTTGAATGCCAATAAGCAATTGACAATATTGAGAGAATCTCCCTCAACCCATAGCTTAGAGTAACCCCTATCCAACTCAGACTTAATGTTAATGAATGTAGCCTCGGCCTCAGGGTGGTGATTGGTTTGGTTTCCCAATGGCAGTGCCACCACGCCCAAGAACCTGTCATCTTCATTCCTTGACACCCCCTGTTGGTTATTTTTTTAGGAACCAAACTTAATCTCAGTCCTTACCTATGAATCTTCTAGAACTCAATTATCAACAAGGTTGAGGATTGGCCAACACTTAAGTGAGGCATTTAGAACCTTACTTCTTCTCTTTGAGCTATGTGAGACCCAGGATGGAAGTCCTACTTATGCTCATAATATCTCAACTTGATCAAGAGCATTTCCTCACACATGTATTCCTTAATAAACCAACATCATCTAAGGCTTGGAAAACCTCTTATGAAATTGCTATTTATTTCAAGGAATATGCTGATACTTGAAGGTTGGTGCAGTATAATTTAAAGTATATTAAGAATTCATTTCCATTTCAAATCCTCAACCAAATTCATTACTAGCTCAGTCAACCATGAGATGAACTAATAGAACAACCAGTGCCATATATGAGGAAACAATGGAGTCATAGTTTGCAATCAATTAGTAATACAATTATGATTGAATATCCGAAATTAATGGACTATTAGCATGCCACATTGTAGCACCTAACTCGTGTTTTAAAATATTGCTTCCTTACCAAATCTTATATCCCTTTCCCACAAACTAATGGTCTCATTTTAGCATTTAATCAACTCATTGAACTGAAGCACAAACAAACCCATTCATTTGGTGCAAATGACAGAAGACAAATGAAATTATAATTAACAACTTCATTCATAATTTGGAAAAAAAATACATAGGAGAGCAACATTTTAGAACTAATATTCTCTTTCATTAATGATATTTCTTTGTAAAACTATATTTAAGATCTTCATACAGTATAACTTTTTCCCTAGACTGGCTTCTAATATATTTGCTAATTTATCTATTTACATTCTATTTGCTCCCTAAGCATAACTTTCACCTTGACCTATTTTGGACTCAAAATTTTTGAACTCTCTAACTTTAGCCATGAAATCCCCTTTATAAACAGGGGAGCAACAAGCATCCGACTGAATTACAATTTCATTTCATTTCATTTCAAAAACCTAATTTCAACTGCATCCTCAAAGAACTCCCTAGGTGGTTTCATGCAATAATTTGAGAATAAGGGAGGACAAAAGACAAAACACATGTGCAGGATAATAGTCGTTGTCGCCACATTCATGCATTGAACAAAAAATATTTTGTACCATATTAATCGGAGGACCTCCATATTAGCATGGAAGAGTAAAAGACCAAAACCACAGGCACATTGAAACAAATACCTCCTATGCAAAGACCATGGTGTCATCAAAAACAAAAAGAAGGAGAGGACCCTATTTAGAGTCGTCAGCATCAGAGTATGCTCGACCACTCCTTGTTCTTGATGAAATTGGAGGAACCATCACCACGTCATCATTAGAGCTCCCATATGGCACCAAAGAAATAAGATATTGGCCATATCCCGAGTCAATGTCACATTAAGCATCTGAAGGACTATCAGAGAGCACAATGGGTGAATTATGTTTTCCCAGGCAGGCTCTATGACCCTTGTCTTTTAACCTGGCCTTCTTCATTGGTTGAGCCAACTCCTTGCCTTTAAACTTGACCATCTCTTCAGGAATGGTCATGTTTCTCAAATTGTATGTACTCTGCATAATTGATTTCTTCTTATGACCTCAATCCCTCCTCTTACCCTTTGAAACCTTAGGGAAAGGCTGGTTTGATTGCTCAATTATAGACATATCCTCATAGCACAAACACATTCAATTGAATAGACCTCCTAACAAGCTGAATTGGCACACCCATCTTTCCCATCTCCAAAATGAACAAAAGTTGATCATTCTAAAGACTCTAAATCAAATTTGCAAGGAAACAAACCTACAAACCTAGACAATTGCAACCAGTCCCAAAAAAGGAAATCCTAACAAACTAGAGCATAATCAACAGAGAGCCCAATTGAAAACTAACTTACCCAAGATGCGAGCATTCACTATTTAACTTGGGAAGAATTAACACATTCACACTCTTCACTAACCTACACCTCACATTCACTGCAAACTTAGAAAGATGGTGAAGATGAGTAGTGAAAAAATTGCATTAAATAGATATTTCAAAGCATGCAGGAATTATTGATTTAAGAACTCCTCGCGCGAGCAAGTTGATAACTTAGTAGCTCGGCTTTGAATCTAGGCCATCAATCTTAAAACATTTAAAATTTCATCTATGGCAATCATGAGCATTATTTTTTTACCATTAGCAACTTGTTCCTAGAAAACAATAATGCCACCTCAAATGTTGCCATGTCCTCCCTTAATCCTAATTAATCATACGCAATCTAACAATTAACATGCATCACCAACCTAATTTGTGCTTCTTCATTAATATCAGCGAAGTACATGGGTGATCCCATAATAGTGGTTTACAATTTTTGGCCAAACTAGACACTGAAATTATTATTTTTAACTAAATCTTCACATTCGGGCACCTATAGCGGCTAAAATTTGAGGAATTTGAAGATGGTGCAAACTAGAGTCTCATCAAATTTTTTCTGTAGATTATAAAAATATATTTTTCAAAATTTTTGGAATCAAATTGCACTTCTTTTTCCATCTCCCACAAAAATTGATTTTTTTCAGAAAACAACATTTTTAAAAAGTGATGCACACCGTATAACGCATAACTTTTTTTCCATGAAGGATAAAATCCTAATTCTTTCAAATTTAGATTTGTAACTCTGATATCTAGTGCTTCCACTTGGTTATATAGTTTTTTATTGAATATTTTTTCCTTAATCAAGTTTCAAAGTCAAACAAATTACAATTCAGACATAGCGCAATTGTATAACGCATAACTGTTTTTGTATATGTCAAAATTTAGTTTTATTTTTTTTGTTGGATCAAGGACTTCAATATCTGGTGCACTCATATTTTTCAATTTTTTTTTTTAATAATCTTCTATTTTTCCACATGTGAAGAACAAAGAAATTCATTTTCGATGAAAAACCTATGTTTAATAAAACTTAAAAACAAATACATAACAAAACCAAAACAAATTAAAATTATATTCATTAGATAGCTTGTTATGAGGAATACCATAATCATTTCAAATAAATTTTAAATGAATTCATTTGATTCCCCAAAAGCTAAATCAAAAGTGATTTTTTATCAGCATTTTGATAGGTGTAAAGGAGATGCATTTATAGGTATGGTTTAAAACTAGCGAGGTTCTATCCAAGGGGGTTTGATCTAAGGTGATTTGATAAAACCGTCTTCAATTGGAATCCTTAAAATGGAACTTTTTAAGGCTTAAATCATTATATTTTCTAAAAATATGTGATTTTAGCTAAAATCCGTTCCTCTCAGGAATTGTAAACCACTATTATGACAGCACCCACATATGATCAATGTTTTGAAGAGAAAAGTTCCTCATACACTTCATCACTCATCGCTAACCTTGCCCAAATTTTTAGGGTAGAATCAGCCATGAGAATGTTACCACAATGAAGTTCAGTCCATTGGATCATCTTATTTTAAAGCTAGATCAATGGTTCTCAATCCATCCCACTACTTTCCTTTTTGCTTTATACGATGTCTACGGGATTTTGCCACATTGCCTTCTCCAGCAATAGCCGTTACCTATCACTAATACATCTCATCCTTCATCGGCTTTATCAGTGATGTAAGCATCTATGCAATGAAATCTCAGCCCTTGGATTTGTGGCCCATCCTTTGATCACGTTCATTCCCATCGCACATCGCTAATTCACACCTCGCACCTCGGATTCTATTAGCGATGGGAGATACAGTGAAGTGACCAGATTAAGACACGTACAACTACATGAAAATCAATGGCATAAAAGACATCGCACATAAGATCTTTTCAAATTAGTGAAAGAAATCTTTCAGAGAATCTCATCGCTCATTGTTATTTTGGAACTTAAGTTTTGGAATGGGTTCGTGATGAGCGATAAAGTACAAAAATATCAAGCCATCACTCATCGCTAATACTCCTCATACAATTTCTGAGCAATTAGTGATGAAAGATCTTCATAGTGACATTTTTGTATCGCGTATTGCTAATGTAGAACTTTGCACTTAAAACATATCCACGATACACGATGAAAGGGAAATCCATCATATCGCTCATCGCTAATTTGAAACTTACTGTTTCATGACCATCCACGATGAGTGATGAAAATAAGAACATAAGGCCGGAGGGCATCGCTTATCTCTATTACAATACTCAAGGCTTAAAAACCATTAGCGATAAGTGATCCATCAATAATACAAGGAACATTGCTTATCACATTTTTAAATTAAGAGCTACAATAGCTATTCACAATGAGCGATAACAAAGAAATACCGCTCATCGCTTATCGCTAATTTGAAACATACACTTTTGAAGTAATCAATGATGAACAATAAGGATAAAAGGCCGATGGGACTTAAGTGAAAACCTTTAGACACATGCTCAAAAAATTTTCTAATAGAGGGGACCCTCTTAGGATGATACGTTAGAAAGGACTCAAAACTCCTAAGTCATAATAATGCAAAGGATGTAAAGGCCAAAAAGGCTCTTTACTTAACCTTATAAAAATTAATACATTTAGACCTAGGGGTGAGGGACCGGTTACCCGACGATAGTGAATGACATAAGATGTTTTTAAGTGACTGGCAATGAGCAATAGGAAGTCAATAGTGAAATAGATTATTTTTCAAGTATTTGGAGCCAAGGGTTTCATAAGAAAGGATTCCAAGCCAATACAATAACCCCTCAACAATGATACAAGAAGAACCCTTAGCCCTCAGATGTCAACCCAACATTCAAATGAAACAAGGACTTGAGATGGAACATAAAAAATTTGCAGGTTCTATCACCCTCCACAACCTGCAAGCCTAGGATTACCCTTGGCTGCCCCATCAAAGTTAATTTTTACGCACCTTGGGGGTGGGGGCTTCCACTTAGTGTTCAATCTAGCATTGATGTTGGACTTAACAAGACCAAAAGGTAGGGAATTGATCTTCCAATTAGTAGTCACAAAGGGATCATATTCAACCAAACAAAAAGACGGAGCACACTGAGGAGTCTTGAAACTGAAGGGAAAATTTTCATTCTATTTGTTTATCCTATTTGAAGCTATACTATATCTACTTAGTGCTTCTTCGATGATAATATATAAAAAAGGGGAAATTGGGTCTACCTATCTAATACCTTAAGACAATGAAAATAATCCACAAGGTGCTTCATTGATTAGTAATAAAAGAATTACTTTTTCTATTCAAGATGAGATTCATTTACACCATTGATTACCATACTCAACTCGCTCTAGCATAGTCATGAGAAATTACTAATTGACCCTATCATATTCTTTTACCATATCCAATTTGAGTACCATTAAAAGAATTTTTTCTTCTTGTATGGAAAGTATGACTTCATGGTCCACAAGATCCCTCTCTACAATTTCATGACCCAAAGTGAAGGCACCTTGTTCTTCAAAAATTATTGAGGCGATGAGAGGCTTAGTTTGGAAGCAATTTCTTTAGTGAAGATTTTGTAAATGGTGTTGAATAGGAAAATTGGTTTGAAGTTAGCAAATATGGAAGGATTAGGCTTCTTAAGGATTAAAACGAGCATTGTGGAATTCATTTCTTTTAAGATATTTTCAATTTTTATAGCTTCTTACGACCTGCTAAGATAATGTAGTGTTATAAAATGTACTCCTTTATATTTTCACACTATGTTTGGGTCCCTTAATAAATTGAACTTAATTAAGCCTCTAATTGGCCCAATTATGCATTTAAAAGCCTAATTAATCTCATTTTCTGAAAGGGAAACTTGTACTAAACATTTCCAAGCATTAATTAAATTGCCTTGAAATTGGTGTCTTAGGTTTGGGGACTAGGACCCATTCGTCCAAGGGCGAATGGGTCCTCCTTAAGTTTAGGACCCCAATTTTTAATATGTTTTTGGTGACATTTTTATGATTCAAATTCAAATTTCAATTGTCGGCCTTTGATGTTTAATTTTTTAGGAAATTAGACAATTACCTATAAATACAAGGTCTTTTTGTCAAATTCAAATCCTAAGATATCTAGAATTCATATGCAAGCATTCACAAAGAGCTATGCTTATTGTGAAATGTGTTCAAGAGCAGATTTATCAATCATTTGTTGCAGCATTCAAGATCTCAAGCATCATGTCAAAGTTATCTTCATTCATGCATGTTTTTGGAGCTAACATTGTGATGTAGGTTTCAAGCATTGAAGTCAAAATTTCAAACATCAAGATCAACATCCAATCAATCCATTCATGCAAGATCAAGACCTTGGAGAGATGTATTAGATTTTAGTCCTTCAAGGGTATCATTCAAGGATTTGGTGAGTTGCAACATAGCAATTGTTCATTTATCATTCCTTTCATGTTTCATATCATTACAAGGTTTAATTACCAAAACAAGGTTTGACCAAGGAAAATCTCCATTCACCAAAAACAAACAATTTTTCCCTCTTGTGTGGGTTGTAGATCTTAGGTTGAAGAAAGATTGAAGACTCATCAAAAGTGCAATTTTTCAAAGTTGTCAAAGTTGTCAACATTGTCATCAAGCCATAGAAACTCATTTGTAGAATTTAATTCTAACTTTCTAACTGTGAAACTTGGAGGAATCGGGAATGCACATCTAGTAGCAGAGGACTGTGAAAGTAGATTTTGGATCCCTGTAGCAAGGTTCATTTTCCCTAGGGAAAATCTATCCTAGGAGGACACTAAGCAAGGGCTTTTTGTGATAGGTGCATAAATTCATATCTTTCTCAAATCTGCCAGAACTTTGTTGATTCTACTAAATTAAGGTTTAAATTGATGTTTCAAGTGTTACATTGCAAATTGCATTTATTTGGTATTTTTCATTCATCTCCCAAAAGTGCATTTCAAGTTGATTTATCCTATCCTCATTCATAAGGAAAACAACAAGTCTCCACCAAGATTGACTCACCTAAGGGTTGAAAGTCAATCTTTCCCTAGGGGATCTCTTTTTCCTAATGAAATAGGGAAAATAGGTGCATCATACCCCCATTGTTACCATTTCATATTGGTGAACCTATTTCCATATGTTTTAGATAACATCCCTACATATGAATTCACAACATTTTATAAGACATCAAGATCTAGATTTTTTTGGAGATGGAAAAAACCAACCCCCTTAATTATTCCATTGTAAATTTAGACATTAACATCTTGTTTTAGGCTTCATTAATTAGCTTAGGGATATGATCTAGGATACAATCATAATTTGAGAGTATTATATCCCTGTTCTTAGAGGGTGAATCTCTAAAAAAGAGGGTAGCTTCCTTTTCAATTTAATCTTTATTAGAAAGAGGGAGATCATTCATATTGGTGATATGATTGATTTTGTTGAATTGCCTCCTTATTTTTGTGGATTCATGAAAAAAAATCTTGTTCCTATCCCCTTATCTAAGCCATAATTCCTTTGATTTTTTTTGCTAGTATATCTCTTCCCTATGAAGAAATTCATGAAGTTACTATTTAAAATACTTTTATTCCTCATAATAATCATTTCTCATAACATATCTAATTATATTTTCATTTAATGATGATAGTTTTCCTTTTATTATGATCTTTTATAAGAAAATATTATTGAAGTGAAATTTATTCCATTAATATATCTTTTGTTTAATTTTTGTAACATATGACAAAGTTGAAACATTCTTGAATCTTGTGTGAAAGGGAAAATTTTCCACAAAATTTTTAGTAAAGGAAATTTGAAATTTGCATCCTTGAACCACATAGACTCAAATTTGAACGAAATTTTGGAAGGAGCTTTATCTTAAAATATGTTTAGGGATATTGGAAATTGGTTAGAACTAATTCTAGAATAATGTGTGAATAGAAATCACAAGAAGAGATAACCATTTTTATGATAATAAAAATATGTCCAATCTTTTGTAATTTGGTGAAACTATTTTCTACTATTTCTCTTGGTAAACTTACCATTTCGTGGAATACAATCATATAAATTGTTTAAAGAAATGAATTCATTGAAATCCTCCAAGACCTTTAGTTGAAGAATGATACCACCATATTTTTTGATGTATTTGATATGGCATTAAAATCTCCCCCAATAATAACTAATTGTTGATCAAAAGGGAGAAAAATGAGTTCAAAATATTTTAGCAGTGTTTCTTTTGGAGAATTCTTGTTGGGCCATATACATAAATAAATCCATATTACTTGAGAGGAAGTTATTTTTTGAGCTATGACCAACATCCAAAAATCACCAAAGAAATAGATTCAATTGAAATTGTTTTGTGGTTTCATAGAATAGCTAGACCCTAAGGTACCTCTAGTTGGAACTTGTGGAAAATTCTAGTTTGACCAATTATCTAGAATGATGGTGCCATGTTCCTCTAAGAGCTTTGTTTCTTGGAGGATAATTATGCCATGATTATTTCCTTCTAGTTGGGTGATCCCACAATACTGGTTTATAATTTTTAGCCAAATTGGACACTGAACTAATTTTTTCTAACTATTCACTTTTGGATGCCTGTAGCGGCTAAACCGTGAGGAATTTGAAGATGATGCAAACTAGTGATTTGTGAAATTTTGTCTATAGATTCTAAATATATTTTTTTCAAAATTTTGGAATCATATTTCATTTCTTTTTCCATCTCCTTCGAAAACTAGTTTTTTAAGAAACACCATTTTTAAGGAGTGATGCACCAGAGTATAACACAATTTTTTCCATGAAGGATAAAATTCTATTTTTTTTGAATTTAGATTTGTAACTACGATATCTAGTGCTTCCAATTGGTTTCATATAGTGTTTTATTGAATATGTTTTCCTTAATCAAGTTTTGAAGTCAAACCAATTACAATTCAGACATAGGACCAAATAACACAAATTTTTTTGTATGTATCGTAAATTCATTTTTTTTGTTGATCAAGGACTCAATATCTCCGGTGCACTCATATTTTTTAATTTATTTTTATAATCTTCTATTTTCCACATGTAAAATAAAGAGCTTGATTTTTGATGAAAGACCTACATTCACAAAAGAAATAAAAATAAATTTAATAATCAAATTTAATTTAATTAAAATTATACTTTTGGAAGCTTATAATACCATACTTACAAAAAATAAATTTTCAATTAATTCATTTGATCCCCCAAAAGGTAAATCAAAAGTGGTTTTTTTATCAACATTTTGATCGGTGTAAAGGAGACTCCGTTATAGGTATGGTTTAAAACTAGCGGGGTTCTATCCAAGGGGGCTTGGTATAAAGTGGTTTGATCAAACCCTCTTCAATTGGAATCCTTCAAATTAAACTTTTCAAGGCTTAAATCATTATATTTTCTAAAAATATGTGATTTCAGCAAAAATCAGGATCTCCCAGAAAGTGTAAACCACTATTGTGGTAGCACCCAGTTGTTTCTTTACTAAGCATCTTTTGTTACCGGTGTTTGGGCCCCTAACGTTCCATGAGAGGATCTTCATTTTTGTAGACTCTCTTTGATCTTAGAATTTTTTATAGTGTTAAATGAATTTTAGAAGCAATTTCCTCTTATGTTTTGACATTTTTTATTTTCCTTCCTCTCCTTGTTTTGGGGGTGGAATCTAAATTTGAAATATCATCTCACTATTTGTGAGATGGGTAATTTTTCAATAGGAACCTTTTTTTCACTTTAATTTATTACTTCTTATGCAATGTTTTAATTTTTCCTCATGTGACAAGTGTCTGATTCACATGTCTAACTAACTCGTTGTCTAGATTCATTGAACCTAGGCACTTCCCAAAATTCATACTAACTTTTCATCCAATCCATTCATCTCATCTAAACCTCTTAATCTCAACCATCCACATAAGGATTTTTCTCTAATCCATTCCTAAACCTAGCCCTTATCCCTCATGTGACACTTGTCCCTTGACTACAACTTTTATCCAAGCCCTAATCCTTAGTCAATCCTAGCCATCCATTAACCAATGCATCTTGGCCCTTGATTTCTCTCATGAAAATTCTATAAATGAGTGGTCTTCTATACCATTTGCAAGAATCTAATCTTATGCTATTTTTATGCTACCTAAATTTCTATTGAATCATCTTGATCATGCTATCATTCTATTTAGCAACCACATCCAAGCTATCAATCTATCAACATATTAAACTTGATTATTCTAAGGTTTGCATGTATTTGGTTTGATCTAGGCTAGATTTTATAGATATTTCATTTATGTGTTTAAAATGCATACATTTCGGTGAATCCGATGTGAATCCTTACTTTTAACGCTTGCCCTTGTGATTTTTTATGAGTTTGATCTTGTAAGTGAAGGCCTTTCTAAAGAAGGTTTGAAAATATTTTTTTTATAGGAGTCCTAAATTGCAAAAATAACCTCATGATGCCTCAAGAGGATTGGGAGATGAATTTTGATATAAAATTTGCTATAATTTTCTTATAGTCAAAATTTTGAATTTTTTTAAGGGCCTCAAGGGCCTACCATATAGAAATTTGTACACCCAAAGGTTTGAATGTATTTTTTAGTCTCTATTTGTAGATCTAAGGATGTATACATAGTGAATATATTTTTGGATTGAATGAAGATATATACACAAAGTTGCAAGGTATATGCATAGATCTAGGGTTTTTATTGTAGGTTATTCAAAAATCACCATCTATGGAGGTATACACATAAATCATGCCACATTTTAGACATATAAAACATATATATGTATGCAGAGGGTTTATAAATGTATATATCCAAAGGTTTGTAAGTATATATGCGTTGTTAAGCTGAGAGGCTTCCTACAGTTACAACATATAGGATGTGAGAATCCGTGTACACAAAAACACAATATTAAATCTCAGATTCATTAACACATCCTAGCCGTACAGTTTCGTAGAGGAGGTTTTGACCAAAATTTGTGGAGCTTACTGTTTTGGAGTACGTGGTTTTAATGAGCACGACAACTGGTTCTCATCATTCTTCATCTGTTTTAACTACCTATTTCATTGAAGAATTGAATCCCACCTATTGCAATACAAACACATTTGGTTAATTTCCTCCAATACTGGCGAGATTAGAATTTGGCATGCCAGATCTTTGTTCAAACATTTTGATACTTCTTAGCCAGAATTCTCCATTTTTTTGGAGCTTTCCAACTGTGCAAACAATTTCACCTAATGTTGAGACCTCTAACATAGTGAATGGTATTTTTCGCATAGTGGTGTGAATATAGCTTGTGTGCAAATCATCTTTCGTTTAGAAATTAACAAGGAATAACAGTTTTAGAACACTTGAAATCTGAAAAGTATCTTGTCAAGAGATTTGTAGCAATGATTCAAAAATGAATGTGTTTGTATATTTTAGATTAATGCATAACATTTTCAGATTGCATCTTTAGTGCGAATAAACTTTCCCAGGCCCCTTAAATAGTTTAAAAAATAATCATTTTGGGATTATTGGGTGGGCCCAAGCATTCACTAAAGGAGCTCAAATTCCTAGATGTGTAAGGTGCAAATTTATCCCAATGAATTTGGGTTGTATTTTTGTAGTGCACATACAAACGAACTGGCAGGAAATTTGAGGCTGAGGGGGCTATAGAGATGTCGATTCAGCTATCAAAGATGGCCTTCTGGAACTACTAAGGTTTTTGCAAATGGAAAAGAGGAAGATGATTGAGGATTTTATGTTTGTGAGATTAACCAAGGTTAGGTTTTTGTAGGGTTTAGTATAAGTTGTTTTTCTTTTTATTCTTTCTTTGGCAAGATTGAATGAACTATTTTGTTACTACTGTGAACAAGTTTTGTTTGAGTTTATAGGGTTTTTTTCTATATTTCTTCTTTACAATAAATCATAGTAAACTACTTCTAGAACAATTTTCATTGAATTCAATTGATACATCCCCTTCATTAATAGTAAAGTCTATGCTAACCTCAAGGTTTGAATCTTTATATAGGAACTTGAGAGATTTGTCCAAAATATTATCTCGATAAAAACTGTGCTTCTAACTTACCTTACTATAAAAAAATATCTCTCGGCTTATTGTATATAGATTATTTTTAATATAGATATGTTAGTTTATATTTTCTATCGTCATATTATAAAGTTTTCCTTCTTTATTTTTAGTTGTGCATTGTTTATACCACAAATGCTATGAATTTACTCCGCACTATGTATATATCATGGGTCAAAATATTGTGGCATAATCCCTGGCCACCTATAGGCCATTCTCATTTCGAATCAATGCTTTAAAATTTAAGTCGTGACACTTTTTCCCTTTTAAAATCAAAATATGAAACAAAAAAACAAAAGCCTTTGCTTTTGTTGTGTTATCCATCTCGAATCTATGGCACGCTTTTTAAATTTTCCTTTTTAATAAGTATTTTAAATCCACTTTTTAAAAAAATATTAAATTTTGTTTTAATTTTTATTAATATTACATTTATATTTTCTAATTTTTGGTGCATGTTAGCCCTTAGTCGTATGGGAGACCAAGGGCTCCATTAAACAGGTTCCCAACACCCTCCTACCAACCCTTGGTCATGTGGCGGTCTAAATTTTGGCACCTAGAGGCTTAAACCTAGCTCCCCCTTCCTTTGAAACCCCTTAAAAGAGTTGTTTCACAAAAACAAGCATGACTTTTGAGTAACAAATCAATTTTTTGAAATTCAAAAGGTGTTGGAAAGCTATTTTGGAGATCTTTCTTGTGGTACAAGTTAATTTTTCAAAGTCTACTCCAAAAATTAGATGCACTCAGTCAAATTCAACCATTAGTTTCAATCTTTAAATTCTCATAACTTGTTCATACGAAAATGTTTTTCAACAAGTTTTTTAAAATTTATCAAAAAATCATAAATAATCTATTTTTCCTATCCATTATTGATTTAGACAATTATTTTTGGCATTTTTTCCTCACACTTTAAATTGAGCTTAAAATTTACTTCTCACATTTCGATTTGGGATCTAAAATAAACAAGTGTCTTTTAATCTTGAAGATTCACTTACATATGCTCTCCTCTTGCACCTTAGTTTGATCTTGAGGATAAAAAATAATTAATCTTGTTTTCTTTTTTAGTAGGCATGCATAGGGATTTCATCACCCTAGGGGATAACCTCAACTCCTATGTTTCAATGGAGTATAAAGAGCGGGGGGTGAATCGAAAGACACACCTCTTGGGAGTAGAATATTGTCAATTTGGGCTAAGGATCTAATAACTATATTCCTTAGAGAAGTGAAGGTGGATAGTGGGTTACCCTCTCCCAATTTTTTGGCAGTATTCTCTTTCATCTACGAATTAGGCCTCACGTACCCTTGTGGTATATAGAGGATACCCCTAGTTGATCTTTTAAAGCCTAGTTGAGACATTTTGACCATTCTTTCTTGTGGTGCATTGTGCCTAAAAGGATTGATAATCTCACTTGAGTTAGGCTTGTTCATGTGTCTTATGTTCTTGAATGTTTAGAACATCTTCCCCACTTGAAGCCAAAAGGGGACAATCATCCAAATTAAGCCATAAGATTCTTTCCTATACATTATTTCTTTGTTTTATTTCATTCTTAACCATAAAATCCAAAAAAAAAATAGAAATCTCAAAAAGATAGAAAAAAAAAACCCAAAAAAAACAAAATATTCCAAAAAACCAAACAAATATTTTATCTTTGCCTGCTTAGGTCTAGGTGTCCTCCAATTCAGGCTTCCACATCATCTCCAAATCATTCATTTTCATCCCAATCATCTCATCCTTGTCATTCCTCATCCTCTTAATCATCTCATCCTAGTCATCCATAATAATTCTAATCACCCCATTAATCATTCTAATCATCCCTTTTAATCATAATCATCAATATCCATCTGAATCATCCCTTTCATCCTAATCATCCCTCCTCATCTTAATCATTCCTTTTCATCCCAATCACCCCATCTTAATCATTCATTTTCATCCCAATCACATCATCCTAATCATTCCTTTTCATCCCAATCATCTCATCCTAATTATTCCTTTTCAACCTCATCATCTCATCTTAATAATCTATTTTCATCCTAATCATCCCATTCTAATCATCCATAATCATTCTAATTTTCCTCCTTCTCATCCTAAATTTCCATTTCCATCCTAATCATCACTCTTTATCCTAATCATTTATTTTCATCTTAATCATCCATAATCATCCTAATTATCCCCATAATCTTTCTAATCATCCCTAATTCTTGAATAAAACTCACCTTAATCTATATCTAATCCATCCTCAATTCATCATTTAGGGCCCTAATCCTAATTCAATTTTCATAATCCAATCAAGGTCCTAATCCCTATCCTAATTTTCCTCCATAATCCACATAAAAATCCTCCTTTCTTAATCCAATTTCATCATTCATATTTGTCATAATTATCCTCTAGCCATCATCATCATTTATCCACATCCTTCAATATCATCCTTAATATTTATCCTTCATCATTATATTAATCCAATACCCTTGTCAACCTAATCCCATTCCAACCAAATCCAAATCCTAATATAACCCACCTACCCCTGATCCAAATTAAATCATCCATTATCCATCTATCTATCTCAACCAAGCATCCAATCCCCAATCCTTAATAAAAATTATCCTTTGAACATCAAATTTTAGTTAAGTACTTAATCTCATTTATATCCCATATACCTTTCATCATCGTCAAAATCCTTCACCAAAGGATCCTATCATTAATCCACTATCATCCATTTCAAAGCCAATCTCCCAATCAAAAATCAAGACCTTATGTTGATCACATCCTTAATCCAAACTTTCTTAAGAACATTAGTTTATCTTAAGTATAGTTATCAAATCATATCAATTCCTACTTAAGAACTTTGTCTATCTTAAGTAGAAATCAAATCCAATCAACTTTTTCTTAAAAAAATTAGTCTATCTTAAGTATAGAGAATCATCCCTCATCAAATAAAATCATTTTAAGGTCTCAAAATTTGATCCCCAAATCTAATCTCATCCCCCATCTTCATACTTAGTTCCTATTCTTCTAATCCCCAATCCATTTCTAATCCATCATCCTAATTTCCATCCTCATCCAAAATCAATCCCAAACTTTCCTATTCCAATCAAATCTCTAGCATGTCTTACCATATAATATATCCTCCCTCCAACCTAATATATTCTAATCCACCCTCATCCATTCCAACCCAACCCAACATCATGAACTCATATCTTACCCCAAAAAGACCAATAATCACACTCAAGGTCAACCCCAATTATATTGATGATGATAATGATGATAGCCTTGTTGACCAACCTGAATATGATCCCTATGATGATAATGAGAGTCTTGTGGACCAAGATGAGCTTTCCCCATCCACCACCTCTTCCTATATCCAATACTTCACCCACCCATTTTCCAATCACCAAGCCTTCACCAATTTCCCCCCACCAATCACTTCAAAAATGTGTAGAGAAGGGGGCTTTGCTACTCACGATTTCTCTTCTTTCAAAAAGCCTCATGGGGTGAACTGCCCTAAACTACCTCAAGGAATAACAATGAGAGTTTCATAATCTAAAAGAGCATGTCAGAGATTTTTTGGAAAAGTTGACAAGCTCTTGGCCAAAGGACAGGAGTGTAGAATACGGACGATATCACGATGCGCTGGCATCTCAGAAGCGTGCTAGCATCTCGTATGAACCAAAAAGTAGGTTTGTCACAGAAAATGGCAAAGTGACTACTTCTACTCCAATTTCCAAGAACTTTTAGGATGCAAAAAAAGTAACAAGATGTAGTAGAACTGAAATAAAGTAAAGTAGAAAAGATAAAGATAAAGAGGAGAAAGGAAATAAGATGCTCACAACAATCCAAGTAATGAAGCCTCCAGCTAGTAGATATCTTCAATACCAGTGTTTGTAAGATCTGGAGAAAGTGTTGGGGTTGTATAGGGGCTTGCCTCATTCAAACTCTTGTTTTGGTGTTCCCACCTCCGCGAACAACTAGATAGAAAGAAAGAGTGTAACCAAAATGGAAAAAGCATGTGGTGAAAGGAAAACCCACTTTAGGAGTAGAACCCGCACCACCAAGTGTGAGTGATAAAAGCAAACCCTGCTCGAGGAGGAGAACCCATATCACAAAAGAGGTGATAAAAGCAATCCTTGCTCGAGGAGGAGAACCCATATCATGAATGTAGATGCAATAGAGAGGAGATATGGAATCCCAAGATGCTCACAAGTATGAGCTAAGGGAGATGAAGCTGCAAGAGCCAAGAGTGTTGTTGTAATGAGCTTGTGAACACTTGAGATTGCTACAAAGGGTGGTGCCAAGAAGTGGAAGAGGAAGCTAAAAGTTGGAATGAAGCTAGAGTGAAGCTAGAAGCACTTGGAAGAATGGAGCTAGAGAGCCAAATGAATTGAAAAGATAGAATTTAAGGAGAAAGGAAGCAAAAAGAAGCTTTTTGGGTAGTTACAAGGTATCTCGAGCCATTACCACTGACAAAATGAGGTGACAAGTGGAAAACATGCACGAAGACAGTTGTTTGACTGTTGAAATGTCACAGGATGCTAGTGTGGTGCGCTAGTGTCTGGACACATCACGCTACAAAATGAGGCGAATGAGAAAATCACGAGGTTCGATGCAAAGCTGACACACGAGGATAGTTGTTGAGCATCCCGAGAAGGGAAAAGACTGATGCAAGGACTAAAATGAGCCTACACAAATGCTAAGGGAGCAGACACTAAAGTGGGTACAAGAATGTATGTGAAATTGCAAGAGGTGCAATTTTACGACTATACACAATGATAAAGAGTCCATGCTTAGATACCTGGCCATGCTTAGATACCTCCTTAGAATTGGTGTTAAACTTCCACCCTCCCTACCTCCACCAAATTTTAATCCATATCCTATCGCCCATCCTAATAATTCCTTTGGAAAGGGAAACCAAACCATCATCCAAAGTTCCCCTCAAATCCCACCCACATCCTTATCATCAACATCATTCCCATCCACCACTATTGATTTCATCCTCACTCACTACTTCAACAATGACAAAGATTCCATGCTTGGATACTTCCTTAGTATTGGTGCAAAAATTCCATTCTACCCACCTCCACCAGATTCTAATTCATCTCTTATTTCTCATCCTCAACCTTCCTTTGATAAGAAAAACCAAACCCCCATCCAAATTTCCCCTAAAATATCATCCACATCTTTACAATCTACATAAACCCAATCCTACAAATTCACTCCATCTTGTGGCTTTCATGATTCCCTCCAAGGACTATTAGTAAAGGAGCCTAACCCCCCAAGCACAAATAAAGATATGCAATCTTCCCATGTCATGCATCCACCTCCATCTCCCATCCCTCCATCCACCTAAGTTGAAGAGTCTATCCCACACTCATCTTCTATCACACCATCCACACAAATCCAAACATTCTAAGAAATTTTTCCAAAGCATGCCCATATGTACCCTAGCCTAAATCAAGATCATGTCCATGATCACAAAACCATAGATTGAACACCACCATCCACTCCATCCAAAAAAAATTATTTCCATGAAATTCCTATGTTTTATCATGATATCTATGATAATCCAATCTTTGATCGTGATTTTATTTTTGTTAAGGACATCCAAGATGGTACCCTTCCCTCTCATGATCCCCTCCCTTCCACTCCATCTCATGATACATCTATAAACCAAGATCAAAGAACACCTTCCACCCCATCCAATTATCCTCTCCCCTCTCATGATCCCCTCCCTTCACTCCATCTCATTATCCCTCTATAAATCAAGATCAAAGTATAGCTTCCACCCCATACAATGATCATCTCCCCTTTTATTATCAAGACACCCCTCCCACTCCATGTCATAATTTGGTTCCATCTCCCAATAAAGAGAAAAGTATCCCTTCCACTCCCCCTCATGATCCTACCCCAATTCAAGATCAAAGCATCCCTTCATCTCCATGTCATGATCCTCATCTTTCACAAGATCCCTTCAATCACATCCAAGATACCCATGGACCCCACACTTATAAAATGGTTTCTTCCACCTTCATCTAGTTTAGTTTCCTCTAAGAACCTATCATTCCTTCCATGTCATATCCTCCTCAAAATGGACTCGCATCTTGTTTCCAAAATAAAAAGCATCCAGTTGGAAAAAATATTTGTCAAAACATGCATTTTAAAGGGAAAGGGTTAGGCCTCCATGAGCAAGACATACTAGAACCCATCCATATAAAATCAAATCCAAATGATCATAGCCTCTGCTATCAATCTCAAGATGTTGGTACTCCTCCTAAAACCCACATCCCTCCACTTAAGTCCAAACATCCATATACTCCATCCTCCAAATCCATATTGGGTCCTTATATTACAAAGCCCAAGCCTTCATACCTTCCATATATTTTGGGTCCCTATATCCCAAAAATAATTCCTTCATCCCTTCCATCCATCTTAGGACCTTACATTCCACCACCCATCACTCCTATTCTAAAATTGGTTTATCCTATTTATCTATCACCTCAAATCCTAAATCAATACCAACAAAGGTACACATCCTTCAAATCCTTTCAACATCCTACCTACATCAACCCATCTATAAGACCTCCATATCATTCCTCTCCATCCACCAATACCATTTCTATTGGAAGCAATTTTGATATCATATCTAGAAAGAATCAATCCTAAAATCCACATATATCCAAGGATCACCATGTTCCATAAAAAATACATTCAAAAATAAAGAAAAATCTGATCCAAATTTCAAAAAGCTAAATCCAAAAGGCCAAAAAGGCCCATGAAGTCAAAATAAAAAACCATGTGGATTTCCAAGCTACTCATAGAAGCAATGCATCTTAAAGAACAATAGAAATTGGCATCCAAACTTGCTAATCCAAAAAATTCACCCATTCTTAAGTCCTTGAATCCCCCATCTAATAATCCTTCATCTTTGAAATCCATTTTGGGCCTTTATGTCCCAAAATCCACTATCCTAAGTCCTCCAGAATTTATTCATTCCACTTTAAGCCCTTATTTCCCAAGATCCATATCCACTCCATCTAAATATTTAAATTCAAAATCTTCTTCTCCTCCACAACTCCACCACCCCTCAAGGTGTGTGCCAATGTTGATCTTGCCAACATTTACATCCACTCATCCATAAGTCTTCCATCAACCCATCCATTATCCAAGACCTATTTTCCATCCTTACATCCATCTCATCCAATCCTTTGTATAGATATACATTTCTCTCTATCATCCTATCTATCTTTTCCCTCACCATCATTCTACCAACATCTATGAGAATACCTCCAATTGCCATTGTAAATTATAGCACATCTTCAAGGGATACCATCCACGGAACTAGATGATTGAATTCTTCCTCCATCTCCCTATCATCCATCAACAATCTTCCAAATCCACTTATCCACATCCTTATCCTCATCTTTCTTCATCCATACTATTCCAAAAATTACAAAAAAAAAAGAAGTAAAAAATTAAAGAGAAATCATTCATCCAATGGTGAAAGCCACTCCTTGTGGCACCTTGGGTAAGTACCATGATGAAAATATGGCAAAAAAGAATTATGTGTAATATCCCCCATCCTTTTGCACTCTAAACTTGGGGGAATGATTCATCCATACCTCATCTTATCCACATATTCCTATAATCACCATCTCATACCCCTCATCTTATTTCATTTCTCCCATCCTATCCAAATCCATCCACCCTTACCATCTTTGATCTTGATGAGGAGCCTAGGGGTCAAATATCCATGCATCCATATCTTATACACTTGATCTTGATCACCCTATCTATATCCTCCATCACATATCCTTCATCCTACCTCCATCCTCCTATCATATCCAATGCAACCTCCCTCCTTCCTTAAATCTTGATAAAGCTAAGGGTAAAATATCCATGCATGCTTTAGATAATGCAAGCCTTACTCTCATTTCCATTCATATCCCTTATGCACTGTCCTTCCATCTTATACATCTTTTCCCATCATCTTCCATCTATGATTGCACTACCTTTAGTGTGGGGCATCTTACTCCTTTGTAATATAGTCCTTGGAGTTCCATTCTCATATAACCCAATCAATCCATCTATCTACTATCTAACAAACCCCCCATCCTTTCATCCTTATACCAAGGATTAGTTCTCTCGTGTCATTGGATCCTATCCATTCCTCTATTCTATCCTAATCATCATATCCTCCATCCAATACAATCATATCCAATCCAAAAATCCTAATCCAATACATCCAAATATAATTAATCTTAATCCATGCAATACAACTTGTAATGTAGCTCATCATCCATAAGCAACCTATCATTTTGATCCAAACCATCTGAAATCAATTGATGGACACTTTAATCAATTATATCATCAAACAGATATATCCTTCCCAATCTACATGTTGTTCTTATCGCTAACAACACAATCCTTGGGGTATGCATTGTTCTTATCGTTAACTTCACTATCCTAGTTATCATCATCAATCAATCAACCAATCAATTTTCAACTTGACTAGGGGAATTATTGTGGTTTTTTTTTTTTTGTTGTGCATGCTTACTTGTAGCTTATGTGTTTTATTATTATTTACATTTATCATGGTCTTTGCACTCTATTGCCATAGGGGCATCATGATCTTCCATATTATGGTATTATAAGGCATATGTTTTCACTTGACTTTTTGATCACATACTTGGCACATTATCATCATGGTTTCTTATACCTTGGTGCATAACATCAAGTAAAATATCAAATATAGGTTGCTTATGCAATTGTAGCATAATGATCATCCATATTTCATCCTCCATTCACATATTCATCATCCTTACCTAAACTGTTCTCTATCCTCTTATCCTTCATCCTCTAGTTCTCTCATCCATTTCGAGAGCACATCTATGTTCTTTGAACTTGCATGTCCTCTCAAGGGGGCATACCACTACCTCCTTGTCATCCTTCCTCATCCTTGCTAGTGATTGGGGCATCATGCTTCTAGTCCTTATCCCTTGCCTATCCACTATGTTTTATTCTTCTTTGAAATTATGTTACTTCTCTTAGTCACAAAATCATCTCAAAGAGGGAAAAAATGTAGACACTCAAAATATGGCACTTGTGACACAATTATATTTGGATAATTGCATGGATTTGTGACACAAATTTGGCTCTTAAGATGCCACCTCTTTTTTGAAATCATAAAAATCTTATTTGCACGAGAAAATGAAGATAGTTACGCTCAAAATTTCAAGATGCAGCAAGAACAAGAGTTGAAGTGAAACGAGTCTAGTTTCTAAGCTACTAATTCTTTTTGAAATTAATGAAAATTAAGGGTCTCAAAAAGGGGGCGCCCAAAACAGATCTTGTTTTTATCAAAAAAATAGCATAGCATTTGAATCCCCCCCCCTTTTTTATTAACTTTTTTTTAGAATTTCAAAAATCCTAACTTTTTTTTAGCATAGCGTCTTGTTTTTAGATAGCTAAGAGATAGGTTAACACCATCATGGTATTTTATAAACTTGCATTGAAAGACGTACAAACATGATAGTCAGCACAAACAAAAATATGAGGAATTTTGTTACCCTTTCAAAAAATCATGTATTTTGCATGAAATGGTTTTCCAAACCTTTG